>MU106280.1:33202-145607 GCA_012274485.2 Sinapis alba | reverse complement strand
ATTTATACTGCTAGTAAGAAACTCATGTTCTGTGATTCACGAGGAAAATATGTAAAACTTTGTTTGTACTATATGATGGTGGTAAAGGTGTTATGAAAGTTCAGTTCTCATTCTGGAGAAAGTACCAAATTTTGAATAAACAATGAGATTTATGAACATGGAGAAGATGATGAGCGATCTGGATTCACAGCTGAATGTTATCATAAACTTCAGAGATATTGTGTGTATTTACTGCACTGAAAAATTACAAGTATGATGTTCTTGCCGGAACAGAATACAAAATCTCTTGCGTGTTACTGATTGAAGAGTATATAGGAATTTCTAAAAACATGACACCAGATAGAGAGGAGACAACTGAGTTTATGTATTACAAAGCTGTTGGAGCTGAGTTTATAAGAGTCTGAAGGACAGAGCTTGAAGAAAGTTTTCACTCTCGGTTCAAGGCAAAAAAAAATGTGTTCATCACCTTTGGCTGGAGACGAAAGAATTCCAAAGAGACATTATGTTTGGTCATGGAAGAAGGGTTTCTGGTGAAGAGTTTGTTGGGCTTCAAACTGGAGGGTTGTAGAAGAATAATCACGGATCTACTACAATGAATTGTATTTCACAGATACAAGGATTTTTTTGCTACATAATAAGTCAAGTCAACAGTGTACTGAAAAGGTGTGACAAAAGACAAGACAAACTTAGAATTAGTTGTCTCGATCTTTGGTATCAAGAGAAATCAAACACTCTACAAGAGTGAGAATAACTTTAGGAGTGGCTCAGGGAATCGAATACCTACATCATCATGACTTTGTTCACCGTGATATCAAATCCAGTAATGTGCTCTTAGATTCAGATATGGAAGCACATTTAGGAGATTTCGGTCTGGCCAAGATCTTGTTGCTAAGACACTGCAGTTTTTGAATGACCCCAAAGTTGTTTAATATGTCAGAAAATCATATAAAAGATAAAAGTTTTTACATATTACCATAAAAATAAAAACAAATAATGAATATGAAGAGAGAAAGAAGAACTATTAAGATAAAATACAAGAAAAATGAGAGAGAATGTGAAATCAAAGAATGATAAAAAGTCAAAATTTAACAAATAGCATGTGATTTAGTTTGAACTAAGGATTAGGTGGATGGTTCACATGTGCGGCCATTAATATAATTTATAAATTATATGAATATATATTACTCATAACTGTATATGAAATTCAGATTTATAAATATTGTTGAAATGTTTATTGCTATATATATAGTATAAAACTAAATTTACCATCATTTGTTAAAATGATTCATATAAAGTGGTAAAATTATTACTTATTACCACAAAAATAAAAACATTAAGCCATTATTATGAAATGATTCTAGTGGATAGATCGTCGTAATTAAGTATTTAACCGGCTATATATCTAACTCACTAGAGAGTTATGTGAGAGACTGGGGTTCAAATTCTAGTATGTACAAAATTTTTGTTTCAATTTTTTCCAGCCACTTTTTTGTTCCGGGCTTGTGGTCTTGAAAAGCGTAAGACCGGTTCTGAGTCAATGCATCATATATAGTTTTACGAGTTCCAAGTTATTGATAATCCTTCCCGTTAGAAGCAGTACTCATTGCGAAATCCAAAGTGGGTTTTCTTTTTAACATGTATACTTTTGTTTAGATGAAAACCCAAGATTAAATACAACGAATTCACATAAGTCAGAAGCTATGGAAGCAGTAGCCTAAATGAGATTAAATGAATCTGTAATGTACTAAACTATACATGAAGTAATTTAAAAAGAGAGATTCAGGCACCTTTTGAAGTGGAGGGTTCTGGGAAGAGGGAACATGATGGCCTCCATGCTTCACCCTTCTCTCATCATCAGCTATCTTATTAAAAAAAAAAAAAAGAGACTGAACCAAATCTCTTGAAAGTCCTCTCCATTACAAAAGTGTCATGCACATATAATAATGTCTTGTTGGATTTGCACAATATGACAAAGAGATGACGCAAACTTACGCAAGAACGTCTCATTATTGTGACAACTTTATAAGAATCAAATTATGTACCAGAGATAAGGATGTACTTGTGTTCGTAGAGTCTACGGCTTTGGATGATAACGAGAGTTCGCTAGCTGTTGTTGAAGCATGCTAGAGCACCTCCAATATACTATATTTTTCCTTTTAAACATCAAATATTGAGTAAAAATCACTCTTATAGTGTGATATATCTTGCACCAAATATAGAAGGATGCAGTTGTGGTGCCAAAAAATTATCTTATCGGGGTTATATATATTAATTATTATATTAAGTAATATAAAATAGGTAAGTACATAAATATAATTAATTTAAAAGGGATTTTAAAATATAAAGTGTATAGATATATAACTTTTAAGTTAGAAAACTGAAAAAAAAAATTGAAGGTGAAAAGGAAAGAAAATAAAAGGTTGGAAACTTAAATAGAAAACAAAAAGAGTCAGAATATAAAATTTAGTGGGATCAATTCATTTTTTTTTTTTTTTTGAACTGATTCTTCATATTGAAATGCATAAGAAATGTAAAAAGTTACAAGTCCAAGACTTAAGTTATAAAACCCAACCCATTAGAAAAGAAACTTACATCAAATCCCTTTGTTAATCCACCTAATTATAGTTACGTAAAGCCCATCAACGAAGTGAAAAGGCAGTTAAAGACGATGACTTTGTGATCATCGAAGGTCTGAGATAGAGGAGTGTAAGGTTAAAAGCTCTGTATTTCTGAGTAATACGCTAGTTTTTCATTGAGATAAAAGAGATGGCTATATAGCCTTACAAGAAGCAAATACGATCCTAGAAAATAGCAACTAATCAACTAGCACACTTGGTGCTGAATACTCGGACAACACTAAGACATAATGCAATAACTGAAACAAACTACATTGACCAATTCAAACTTAAACTTCAAATAGCAACGGCTCCTTTGTGTCTTGAATTTGCTCCAACAAACCCTCCCTAAACTAAGCTTGGTGACCAAAGCTTAGCTTATTAGTAGCTGAGCAAATTCCAAGTTGGCTCCTCATTCTTTCAAACGCTTCACGGTTCAGTGGCTTCGTGAAGATGTCTGCAACCTGTTCATGAGTACCACAATGCTCCAAACTGATTTCTCCATTGTTAACCAAGTCTCTCAAGAAATGAAAGCGAACACCAATGTGTTTGCACCTTCCATGAAACACAGGATTCTTTGACAACTTAATGGTGGAAGTGTTGTCACAAAGAATAACTGTGCTTCCTTCCATATCGTGTCCCAGCTCCTCCAAGATCCTCTTGAACCAAATGGTTTGACACGCACATGCTGAGGCAGCCACATACTCTGCTTCCGTGGATGACAAGGTAACTATGGGCTGCTTCTTTGACGACCAAGCCACTGCAGCACCATCCATTACAAATGCATACCCTGATGTGCTCTTCCTGCTGTCTACATCTCCAGCAAAATCACTGTCTGTGTAGACCAAGAGCTCTCCACTTCCTCCTTTCTTGTACCAAATTCCAAGATCCATCGTCCCTTTCAAGTATCTCAAAACCCTCTTTGCTGCCTGTAAGTGAAGCTTCGTGGGTTTTGACATGAAGCGGCTGAGAAGACTTACAGAGAATTGTAGGTCTGGCCTGGTTGTTGTGATGTACATGAGACTGCCTATGATCTTCTTGTAATAAGTCTCATCCACGCGATCCCCTCCCTCATCCAAGTCAAGTTTGTTTCCAGGCACCATTGGATTACAAACCGAGTTGCAATTCTCCAAGTCAAAGCGTTTTAGAACCTCCAGAGCATACTTTGTTTGAGAAACGTGGATTCCATGTGCTGTCTGTGTCACCTCAAGTCCTAGAAAGTATCTCATCTTTCCAAGATCAGTCATGTCAAACTCCTTTTGCATAGACATCTTGAACTCTTTCATCATAACGGCATCATCTCCTGTGTATATCAAGTCATCCACATACACACTTACGATTAGGATATTACCTTGATCGTTTGTCTTGAGGAAGAGAGTCTCTTCATTCTGTGACTTGGTGAAACCTTCCTTTGCAAAGTAGTCTTCAACTCTACTAAACCAAGCTCTGGGAGCTTGTTTCAAGCCGTATAAAGCTTTGTGTAGCTTATAGACTTGATTCTCTTCACCTCCTACTTCATAACCCTTTGGCTGCTGAATGTAAACATCTTCTGTTAGTACTCCATAAAGGAAAGCTGATTTCACATCGAGTTGATATATATCCCACTCTCGCTGTGCTGCTGTGGCAATGATGGTTCGGATTGTGTCCATGCGTGCCACTGGTGCATAGACTTCAGTGTAATCGATGCCATGCTCCTGTGAGTACCCCTTTGCCACCAGTCGTGCTTTGTGTTTGATGATCTCCCCATGCTCATTCAGCTTTGTTTTGTAAATCCACTTGACTCCAATACATTTTGCTTCATCAGGAAGAGAGCAGAGTTCCCATGTTTGATTTCTCTTGATCGATTTGATCTCGTCATCCATGGCCAGTCTCCATTTATGTTCCTTTTCTGCTTCTTCAAACGTGGATGGATCAGTTGCATTGATCTCGACCATATTCACCTCATCTTCTGGAATCTCTGCTTCAGTCAAGGTCACATAGTCGTTCAGATACCGTGGGAGTCTCCTAGCTCTTCCCTCCCTGACTCCCACGTTCTGATCAGCTTCGTTTTCTTCTTCCTCGACAGGTTGTTCTGTTTCATCATTCAAATCTTCTTCATCACCACTGCCTTCTTCTTCACTCTCTGCCAACAAGTCATCACCATTCCAAGTCAGCTCTGTCTCCTTTTGATGCGCTTGATCCTTTTCCCAATCCCATCCTTTTGTTTCCTCAAACACCACATCTCTGCTTGTAATGACCTTCTTTGTTGCGGGATTATAGAGTCTGTACCCCTTTGACTCTTCTGAGAAACCAAGTAGAAAACATGCAACACTCTTATCATCAAGCTTTCTTCGTTTTTCATCTGATACATGGACATATGCGAGACTTCCCCATACTCTGAAGTGATCAACCCTCGGCTTTACTCCACTCCAAGCTTCTTGTGGAGTGATGTCTTTCACTGCATGTGTAGGACACCTATTGAGGATGTAGAATGTCCACTTGACAGCTTCTGGCCAAAAAATCCGTGGTACTTTCCTGGTAGACAGCATTGACCTCACCATGTTCATGACAGTGCGATTTTTCCTCTCTGCAATGCCATTCTGTTGAGGAGTGTATGATGTGGTTAGCTGTCTCTTAATTCCATACTCTTTACAGTAGTCATCAAACTCACTTGAGGTGTACTCTCCACCTCTGTCAGTTCTCAAGCATTTGATGACTTTTCCCGCTTCTGTTTCTACCATCTTCTTAAAGATCTTGAAGTGACTGAAGGCTTCAGATTTATTTTCCAAGAAATACACCCAGGCTTTTCTACTGTGATCATCAATAAAGCACAAGAGGTATCTTAACCCACTCGTTGATGATGGGCTGATAGGACCACAAATATCTGAGTGTATGAGCTCCAAGACTTCTTTTGCTCTCCATGAGCTCTTCTTGGGAATGGGGTTTCTCGGCTGTTTCCCAATCAAACAGTCTGAGCAAGTGAAACTTTGAACATTGAAGTTTGGAAGTCCACATACCATACTTTTCTTCTGTAGAGTCTGCATTCCACGATGGCTAATGTGTCCATATCGTTCATGCCAAAGCTTAGGCATGCTCTCTGAGGTCATCTGTAGACACCTTTGTTGTCTCGGCTTGATGTCTTCATCAGTCTGATCATACAACATGAACATCCTGTTGGTGCGCATCTTGCTCTCTGCGATTAGAACTCTTTCATCATGATATATCTTGCAGGTTCCCTTCTGGATAATAATAGTCAGTCTCTTCTCTTGAAGCTGTCCAAGGCTGAGCAGGTTGTTCTTAAGCTCCGGAATGTAGTATACATCACTGATCGTGTATGTCACCTTGTTCAGCACCAATCTTACATTTCCCTTTCCTGTAACCTCCATTCTCTTGTTATTCCCCAGCTTCACCGTGTGCTTGAACTTTTCATCCATGGTTGTGAACAGCTCCACATCTCCACTCATGTGATTTGAGCAACCCGAGTCAAGAAACCAAGCTCTTCTCCTTTCCTTTTCTTGTTTCTCCGTTTTTGTCATTAGAGCCCTTTCAGTGATCTCCTCTTCATGATCTTCACTTTCACTGTCCTCATCAATGTAAGCCATCAGTAACATCTCTTCATTCTCTTCCAAGCCAGCATAATTCGCTTCCTCGTCCCACTGTGGACATTCACTTTGAAAATGTCCAAGCTTGTGACATTTGTAGCACTCCACTGTGCTTTTGTTGAATCTGCCACGCCCGCGTCCTCTACCTCTGCCAAGGTAACCTCTTCCTCTGTTTCCAGTTCCTCTTCCGTATGTTACCTTCAGAACTTGATCATCTCCTCTGTCTGATTTCTTAAACTTCTGCTCATGAACAACCAACGAGCTTTGAAGTTCATCCAGCGTGATGCTCTCAATATCCTTAGATTCTTCTATGGACACCACCACATACATAAACTTCTCACTGAGTGTTCTGAGAATCTTCTCAACAACCTTTGAATCTGTCATTGCCTCTCCATTACTCCTCATTTGGTTTGTTATGGCTAGGACCCGAGTGAAGTACTCTTCAACATTCTCACATTCCTTCATTTCCAACACCTCAAAGTCCCTTCTCAGTTTCTGGAGTAACGACCTTTTCACCCTGGCGTTTCCTCCATACTTCGTCTTCATCGAATCCCATATGATCTTGGATGTCCTTCTATCCAGGATCTGCTCAAAGATGACCCTATCAATGCTCTGATAAAGATAGTGCTTCACCTTGTGGTCATTGGTTCTAGCGTTGTCCAACTGGTTTCTCTGTTCTGTTGTCAACACCGTTGTGGTTGCTGCTTCTTCAAAGCTGTTCTCAATGAGGCTCCACAGTCCTCTTGCTCTGAAGAAATTCTCCATCACCTCGCTCCAGTGGTCCCAATGTCCATCGAACTGAGGCAGCTTCATCTTGTCGTCTCCCATCTTTTCACACGTTGGCGTTTCACAGGTTTGAAAAACAGAGCTCTGATACCAATTTGTAAGGTTAAAAGCTCTGTATTTCTGAGTAATACGCTAGTTTTTCATTGAGATAAAAGAGATGGCTATATAGCCTTACAAGAAGCAAATACGATCCTAGAAAATAGCAACTAATCAACTAGCACACTTGGTGCTGAATACTCGGACAACACTAAGACATAATGCAATAACTGAAACAAACTACATTGACCAATTCAAACTTAAACTTCAAATAGCAACGGCTCCTTTGTGTCTTGAATTTGCTCCAACAAGGAGAGGAGGAGAGAGAGCTAGGAGAGCCACTGTTGCATCATGGCAGAGGATAGAGCAGGGTTTTGAGTACGGAATGATAGAATTCGGTCCCTAATTTGCCTTTGGAAGAGGTGAGAGATGGTATCCACCGTACGGAAAGTGTTGCGATGAAGTCTAGCATTACGTTCTGTCCATGTCCAATAGAGACATCCTTGCCAACACAGAAGAGTAAGTACTCCTTTTGGTGATCTTCTGTTAATTGTTGATAGTTGCGTCATAACTGAAGTCCATGATCGCGCAGGTACTACTCCGCATCTTGGAGCTAGAGTACTCCAAAGACCCCAGGCATACGGACAGTTGAAGAAAATGTGATCGCGACTTTCCGCAGCAACGTTACAGAGCAAGCATAACGGAGAAGTTGAGAGTCCCCATCCAATGATTCTATCCCGAGTCGGACAACGATTCAGTACAAAGAGCCATGACAGAAAGCTGTGACGCGGAATGCCACCCTTATTCCAGACAGTAAGAAACCACGGGACACGCACTCCCTGTTCTCGAAGGTTATGGTAAACTCTTCCAATGGAGTAATTTTTTTCCATTTTCCCATCAATTTCCTACTCATAGAAGTCATCTTCATTATTCAAAACAATAGTAGTTAAGTACGCATGTAATTGAACCTGTGTTTCAGAGCGAGCAAGAGGAAGGCGCCAAGAGTTGTCGGAGAACAGAGAGGCGAGAGTTGCTAGTGAAGAGATCCCCAATGATGAGGAAGCACCGAGTTGTAGAAACGTTTTTAAGCTTCCAAAAGGCGACCAATTATCAGTCCAGAACCGGCAGGTGAGTCCATTGTATGGCCTGAGATGAATCCAGTTGTAGATCATAGGACTTAACTTTAAGAGTTTATTGACTTGCCACGAGAACCGCCTGTTAGGAGCAGTAGTCCATAGTGGGATCAATTCAAATTTGTAAATTTGGCGAGGTCAGATGACCGACTATGCTGTGAACAACTCCCTCCCTGGAGGGATGTACTAAATGATTATAGTAACTATTTTTTTGTGTGCGTAAATCATTCATTCATAAAGAAAGGTCTCAGGTCCAAGTCAGACGAAAAATGGTTTCTTACAAAAATAGATCAAGAAAGCTTAGGCTAACGCATCAGCTTCTCTATTGAGATCACAAGAGAGATGAGATAATGAGATCTTGATGAACGCATAGGAGATTTCATAGATATCACAGACGATTCCATGGATTTCCTTAACTTGCATGTCATTATTTCATTTATTCTATTTTTAAAGTAAATTTTTTTCGTTACAAATTAACTCTTCAAATTTACATGACTTCATTTTTGACCAAATAAAATTATATAGTTTACTTTGCACATTTAAATACTATATTTAGTACATGTTTGTTTATAATTATGTATTGTAGTAAAATTTTAATTTTAAAATAATTATTTAGTTGTATAAATAGTCTAATTATGGTAATATATTGTTATAAAATAAAATAATTGGGTAAATTTAAATATTTTTAAAATTAAATATTTTATAATAAATAAATATAAAAGGAATATACTTGAAAAATTTTTAGAGTAGAAAATAGAGGTAACCATTAGAAAAAAACACTCTCTTATTTTTAGTTTATTTTACTTTTATAGTTAAAATAGAATTAATCATTGGAGATGATCTTAATTATTTATAACTATATATATATATATACTTGGTTATTAATTGTTTCACCAGTCAGATCAAATCAATTTTACACGTAACAGTTCACATTCAATCACTACAAGTCAACAAAAGAAATATAGTTGTGGATGTAGACTTTTGGTCCTAAAACTTCATTAGCAAACAAAAAGAAGTATAAATAATTTGAACGTATTAGATAATGAAATGAAGCAAGTTATAATGCATGCATGTATTAGCCCTTTCAGTGGAATGATTATTGCGTGAAACCATAAGGGTCCATCGGATTCTTTCCTTGCCTTAATTCTTAACTTTTTATTATTATTTTAATTCTCAAAAGATAATTAAATTTGAATATATGGTTTTGATGTTTATAATAAAAAAAGGAAAACATAGCATGTGAGGCACAGGAATGATTTGCATCGAATAATAAATTGTCTTATATGTACCCAACAACCTCATAAGAAATTATACAAGTACTTCTTTCTTTGCTAAGATGCCTATACACAAGTAGTCTGATTATTATATAGATTTCAAAACAAAATAGAAACACAATCGGATATCCAGATTGATCGTGATTTGGTTTGCTCGAGGCACATCTCAAATTCTTATCTTCTTACGCATGCACTGTCTCCATTCTCTAGATGCGCTTCTTTTTTCATCTTTCCTTGGAGATTAATGTAATTATGCAAAAAAAAAATATTATTACTTCTTCAGTTTCATAAAATGTGTCATTTGAATATTTTGTACATATATTAAAAAATATTTTATTTTTTTATTTTATTTTACCTTTATTTACACACTAAATAATTTTTTATATATAAAATTCTCTTCTAATTAATACATTAAAAATAGAGATAAAACTAAATTTTTATTTTAAAAATTATATTAAAAATACAAAATGACATTTTTTATGAAACAAAAATAAAATTTTAAAATATAAACTCTTTGCGAAGACACTAATAAAGATAATTAGAAAGATTGCTGGGAGCACCACATGGGATAGTGATGAATTAAGGTGTCTAAATGAGAGTGGGCCTCTTTGGTTAATTATTTTTGGATATAAACTTGTATGCGCATGATACAGTAGCACTCAAATTATCCTCATTAGGACCAGCTTCCCCTACTCTCATTTTTTTATTTTACGTCCCATTTACTAATAAGATAATATTAACTTTTTTTTTTGTAAAAAGATAATATTAACTTACATAATACATACAACTTCTATAGCAAACACTGTGTTGTCTCTTTTATTAAAAGTTTCTGAGTGAAAAATATGTCCGAATTTGATTTTTTAAAATTTTCATATATATCATATACTCCTATCATTTGTAAGCAAATTTGCTTGCATTTTTTTGTTATATATGCACACTCACACATGTAGATGACTAAAGAGAACGTAATCATTATACTATTCTTAATCTACTAGAAATCATGCTTAAACCATGTAGATGACTAAAGAGAATGTAATCACTATACTATTTTTTGTTATATACGCACTCTCACATGTAGATGACTAAAGAGAATGTAATCACTATACTATTTTTAATCTACTAGAAATCATGCTTAAACCATCCGAAGTTACTTCCGGAAATAGAGTATAATTTTATAAAATCCTTTGAAATGGATTGAAGTCACACTAATATATATATGTACAATCTTTTTGTGTTGTTTCTTTTTCAGTTTGGCCGTAAAGTATACACCAAAGAATTAAACCATAAAGAGAAAAAAGAAAGAGATGAAAAAATGCTTTTACCTTATGATTTGATGTGTCTTAAATCCACATTGATCGCAACATTCGGACTATAAAATTTGGTTAGGGGTTCCTAAGTTTTTTACATAAAAATTTCTGATCACGAATATAGTTTATCATCTAGAACTAATTTCATTAACAAAAAAATAATTGTTCAGAGCGATATTTTCCTTTAACTATGTGCGCTTAGACGGTGATGACTGATGATGACTGATGCCTATAGCATTTTCATCAAATGTGTGCAACAATAAATCGTGATTCGTGAGTGATGGCTAAGGCCAAGTTTTTTTTTTTATAAAGTTGCAGTTATATTTAAGGACCGTTTTTCAAAATACCCGTTATATATATAATAGGGTATGTGTGTTTAGTTAGAACTGTATATATATGCTTATACTTTTAGGCTAAACACAATCTATATGAAAATGTAATACATAAAACTACCACATAATCAAATTCCTAATAGACGTATTTTTTATTTTCCATAAATTACTTAGATAATTTTCAATAAGAAATACTCCCTCCACCTCAATATAGATGATGTTTTGAGGAGGTTTTATTGTTTCATAACAGAAGATGTTTGCACAAAAAGTAGGGATATTGATTTTATAAAAAGAAATTGAATGCCAAAAAAAACGTACCAAACATAAGCGTAAGTGTCACCAAGAGGAGTGACTTAAGTAGGGCCACCATGGTTCACATGTCACTGTCTGTAGAATTGGATTCATAAGTCGTGGGGCCTACTTTACACTTTTGTCGTAGACTTAGGGTGCATTTCCAATGATACTGTAACAATCTCAACTCTTACGTGGGGCCCTTTTCCACGTCGACGGTTCCTACCAAATTACTGCCCCCACAATATCTATCTCATGCTTCAACTTTCTGCCGGTAATATTTTAGGGGTCAAAGCAATAAGTTTTCCTTTGCGGGAATGTTCAATTTATTGCGCAAGAAAAGATTGTTTACAAAGAAAACAAACAAACAAACTGATAAGGTTAAATAAATGTTCGAAAAAGAGGATAGTAAGATTAGTTTGACTATCTTCAAATTCCAAACCATCTTCGAGATCTTCTAAATTAGAACATATTTTTGATTATTTTCTATGAAACACTTTTTGCTTAATCGAGCTAGGTAGCCATAATATTTTTGGGTTAGATACAAACACCAATGTCGATATATATTTTTTTTTGCCGATTTGAACTTTTAATTTACATAACTTTTGTTGTCAACCTTTTAAGAAATTGCTCATCAAGTACTTAAGTGACAGACTAAATTTTATCTTAGTTTGATATACAGTATAACCTCTTTAAATTAATAATCTATAAATTAATATATACTAAAAATCTCTATAAAATAATATAATTTTATAGTCTTAAATTGAATATTTGGTTCAATTAGTATATCGATAAATTAATAATCTCTATAAATTAATAAAAATATAGTTTTGGTGTATTCCCAACATTATTAATTTATAGAGGTTTCACTGTAGTTTATTTATTAGCATCAGAAATTCAGAACCTGAACGGAAACTAATATTTATGAGCAGTGTTACTTTTATGAGAATACACACATAAAAAATAGGAATTGGACTGTATAACCAAAAAATCATAATTCATAGTTTAACTAAAATCCTCCTTTCTTTCTCCCTTTCTCTTCCTATCTCTCTACTCTCTCTACAAATCTATTTTTTATTTTTGGGTCGTTTCACAAATAAGCCATATATATTATAGGCGTTTTGGTGGTTTAAAGTGTACTCTGAAACAGTAAAACTACTTTTTTGTAAATTGAAAGTATACTTTGAAACTCAGTAAAATTGTTAACCCAAAACTGAATAAATATATTCTATTAAAACAAGAACATGACTTATTGATAAATAATATATCCAGTTATGTATTTTATTTATTTTAGAGAATATTCTATCAAATTAAATTAATATTAAACGTAAATAAGATTACAGAAAAAAATAAATATAAAAATTAAAATTTTCAAAAAAAAATCAAACAAAAAATAAATTTCGACAAGTCAGATTCTAGTTAACAATTAAAGAGCAATAAGAAAAGATTAATACAACACACAGCTTTAAAAAGAAAAGAAAGAGCAGATATATTTTGTGGAGAATGTCTTTTAAAATAGAAAATCTTAGACATTTCCTTTATTATTACTCTTTCTATTTCAAATTACTTGTCGTTCTGGAGTAGAATTTTTATTTTAAAATAAATGTTGTTTTCTGTTTTCAATGCAAAATTTATTGATAATTTTTTCTATTTTATTTTTCTATTGGTTGATATATGGTTAGATGTATTGGTAATAGTGTTCTTATTTTGAAAATATGTAAAGTTAAATATTTTATTAATCTGTGTGCATAAACCTATAACGACAACTAATATGAAACGGATGAAGTATTATATATGTAAGAAGAATTAAGTCACGTTGTGCAGTTATATGATGGATATCCGTGATTGACCTTTTTATGATACAATGTCTTCGAAGTTAGATCCATTGCTCCAAGGACTTTCACTACCTCAATTTCAAAAGCTAACATGATGTGTTAACCCAAAACCACTAAATATCGTGAATGCTAAACAAAAAGAATTGATTACAAAAACAGTTTGCCCACAAAAAGGAACTAATATATGCATTGTTAAACAATAATGCTAAGAAAGTGTAGATTTGTAAACGTAAATCTAGCATTGAGAACCTTAAATAAAGACTCGTTAATGAAAAAAATAAATTTTAAAAAATCCAAGGCCCATATATTTTAAAAAATATTTTATAGTATTAACCGTCCTTGACCGGGAAATTGTTACATGTAGGCATAGACGTTGGGATATTCATTCGGATTCAGATCGGACATTTCAGATTTTTTGGTTTTCGAGTCTAGAATCCTAAGTTCCATTCTAAGATATTACTAGTATAAGTCTCGTTCGGATAATAACACTTCAGATTCTGTTCAAATTTGTATTGCATCATAAAATTTATAAACTAACCATATATTATTCGGACTTGGGTAATATCGGTTCGGTTCGGACAAATCCAAAGTAAAAAAAACAAAAAATTAAAGCAAAACATAAAAAAAAACACCTAAATTTGAATAGAAATTAATTCAACATACATAAAATTGATAAAATAGCAATAGAATGTTAAATCAATCATCAAACAAACATAGTTTATAAACAATATCCATTACCTTATAAAGAGAGTATACTTGTTATTTTAATGAGTAAAATTATAAAATACTTATTTATAACTAATTAGGTATTTAAGATATTTATTTAAAATTTATTTTTATATATCAATTATTATAAATATTGAATTACATATTTGAAATATTTATATATTTCAAATATTTATATTGACTATTGATTTCAGATATTTCGGGTTACCCGTTCGGGTTCGGTTAATAATTCGGTTCAGATATTTTTTATACCACCATGTAAGATATGTTCGAGTATTTTTACATTTCAGATCAGATAACAAATTGGGTTTTTTTGGTTCGAGTTCGGTTCGGATTTCGGGTTTTGGATTTTATGCCTAGTCCTAGTTACATGATTGAGAAACTAAAATGACCATATGGTTAATTTGAACCATGTCAAATAAACTGTTAATATCCCATGGAAAACTATGGAACTAAGAACTAATATTGTATGAAAATAAATTTGCTCATTACTTAATTTCATTTCAGAGTTAATCAATACTCTACAAAAATGTGGACCGAGTCTTGAAATAAATACATTTTGTTGGAGAAAAATTTCTATAACAGTGGATTAATGTACACAAATTACTTTGTATACAGATGAGGTTGTTTTATAGTTATTTCTGTATATGAGGTTTTCGTATTGTTTCGATATAATTGGGTCTTGTTTGCAAACTAGTTGGTCTTTGTTCGTAAATACAAGACAATTATTGACGAATTATTCCAAGTGAAGATGAGATGGGCACGAATACGGCCGGTAATGAAGATGAGATGAGCACGCTTGGAGTGATCCACCATGTATGTAGTTTCATGCTGTATAACTTATCGAGATAAGGGGTGAAAGTAATACTGTATAGCTAATCTTATGGAATTCAAATTTTGTTTATTGTGTAATTAATGGTATGATTATTGCAGAGTTTTTAGGGTGGAGTTCTTAACATAAATAAGAATGTTTCTTAACTTTTTCTTAGTTAAAGTTAAGAGAGGTTCTTATATGAGAAATTTTCTTAGATAACCTATTTTAGTTTGTTCTTCACAAAAATAGTTCTTAATGAAGAAAATGACAAAAATAGTTTTTTTTAGAAGATAATTTTTTTATTTTTATGCATTTATAGCCTTACGGTTAACTAATTTAGACTTTAAGGTTTAGAGTTAATGAGTGAGTTTGGGGATAAGGTTTCAAATTTCAAAGAAAAAAAAAATTGAAAATTTCAAAAAAAAAATGTTATTTTGGTCATTTTATTTTTTTATGGCTATTTTTGTGACAAAAACTTAAAAATGACTATTTAAGAGAATTGCCCTTCTTATATTTCCTATGTTTTTAATTGTAGATAGTTTTAGCAAAAAAAGTTTGTTTCACAATATAAGTAGTTTACATATTTCAATACAATTTTTTATTTATTGGATATTGTGTGACCAATGAAATAATGTTAATTTTTTTTATAATTGGTTGAATTAGTTGATTAAATATTTTTTTCTTCAAAGTAACAACTTTCTAAATATTTATGCTTTTAGACAAAACTATTTACAATTAAAAATAGATAAAATATTACACTAAGAACTCCGTTCTACCAATTTAACTAATTGGTTGATTAATAAATAAGTATGTGTAGGTGTGGGTGTGGGAGTGATGGAAGCAACAAGTGAGAGAGAAGATTTGTGGGTGCGCGTGCAGCTCTCTATACGTGGGATTGTGGTCATAATTCTTAGAGCATGTCCATTGAGGGGTTATTAGAGAGGGGTTCTTAACGGGATTTAAAAACCGGTTCTTAACTTTAACAAAGAAAAAGTTAAGAACCGGTTCTTAAATCCTTATTTAAGAACCGGTTCTTAACTTTTCTTTATTAAAGTTAAGAACCAGTTCTTAAATCCCGCTAAGAACCCCTCCCTAAGAACCTCTGATGGAGATGGTATTACTGCGCTGCTACCCCTAAAGCCTTTCCTCCTTGTTTTGTCTTTCTATATTCTTACATTTTGATAAACATCATTGTCATATACTATGATTTAATATGAAAATAGTATTGTATTTTCTGTTCATTCTTTCTAAAAGATAAAGTAATTAACGTATATTTAGGTGTCAACAGTTCGGCTGGTTTTGGTTACTATGTTATTTTAGTTTAGTCCAAACTTTTTTTTTGATAAAAGTTTACTCCAAACTATGTGGGTGTTTCTTTACAAATCTGATGTCTTTAGAGCATCTCCATTCCCATTTCATTTTTTATTTTAAAATAGTGTGAGAAATGAAGTAATGAACAAAAAAATAAATATATTACTCTATAAATAGAATAAATTTTTATTTTTGTTTTTCACTCTATTTCTCACACCATTTTGGAGTAAAAATGGAATTGGGATGAAGATGCTTTTAATCATGTTTGACACATAAGATGTTGATAGCTTTTTGTTTTTCAACATAAATATATCTAAGAAAATTAACCGATGATTGGTTTATATAAGATATATACAGTCATATCAACACTACTCCACGTTGTATATCACAGTCCATTCAATCGTTTATTTGTTTATATTATACTACGGCTCATTTTATAAGTTTATAACTGTGGTAATTTTTTGAAAACAAACTAACTTAAATTAAAAGCTAAGAATACTATCTATAGTAACGAGGAAGGAATTTTAAGCATTAAGACCAATCGATTACTTTTCTTCTTTTAGCATATAAAGCTATAGACAGACTATCTGGTCCCAAATCCTTTTCACCTATGAACTTGTATATTGGTGACTCTGTAATAATCGTCATTATTTAGTCTACCAAATTAAGTATAGAATCATTTAACAAAAGGTTATCGTCTGCTCAAGCAGAACCGGTCTTGAGATTCATATATTTACTTAAGGCCGCAATCGAAAAATGAAAAAATGGCTGGTTTTATATATTTTTAAAAAATTAAGGCTATTTTTAAAGGTTATTTTTTTCGGTGAAATTTGAGGCCGCAAACGGGTGCTTTCTTTGCTTGGTCTCAGGGCCGCTTCTGGCTCAAGTCAATGAATTCATGCCTTGCATAGTTTTTGCCATTTTATGGGATAATTGTTTCTTTAAAACTGTTTAAAAATGTCATTACTAGATGGAAGGATATTTAATTAGGATTATTTATTAATGTGCATGAAATGGGGTCTATATATTCAGGTACATGATTGAACAGCAACCGATATAGTCAAATAGTTCATCTATTTAAAACTTTTATATGTGGTATAAAGACTAACCAATTAGATAAAATGCTCACTAATTGAATTAGGTGTTGATCTCGGAGATACGAGATCACTTTGAATATATATGTTGTAATTATTTAGCAAAGTTAGCATTTATTTGATAGTTAATTTTTTTTGTCATCATGATAGTTACATTTTCTATTATCAAATATGTAATTAATCTGTTAATAAAATTTAAAATTTTATACAAATAAGTCTGGTCCGACTGGTGACCATTCTGAAAACAAGAGGAACAAATAAAAAAAGAACGAAGAAGAATGAAATAGTAGGAATAAAAATGAATGATGTTTTTTTCTCTAATTTAACAAGGAACAATTTTGTTCTTTATTTCTCTAAAAAAAGAATGATTTTATTTTTTATTTTTTATGAATGATGATTTTTTAAGAACGTTAGGGAATGCATTATTCATCATCGTTCCTTGGTCATCATTCATACCCTATATATTGACTAGTGAATAAATTGAGAGAAACTATTATATTATTTCTGTTTTCTCCAAACTTATCACTAGTTTCTGATTCAAATTCAAATAATTCAGATAATATGGATAAATTTATAATTATCAGTTAAGCTTTGAGTTTTGACCTGATATATATAGCAATGGAGTCAACAAAGAGTAAGCTGCTAGAATTGGAGGTGATCCTCACAAGTCACAAGTACATGCATTTATAATGATATTTTGACAGATTATACAAAATTCATGCAAAAATAAGAGATAATGATAATGCCGGAATACAGGGTTTAATCGGGTTGATATTATTATTTTTTTAAAGAGTTAGACATCAAACTGCATGGAGAATAGAAATGATGTTGAGAGGGCACTTTTGGTATCACGTAACGAAGCATTCATTTCATTCATTCCTAATAAAAATTGAAAAGGGAAAATATATAATTAGCAAGTTGCCACGCCTGACCTGAGCATTTTTTATTTGGTAATAGTTTTTGTTTTTGTTTTCTTTTTTGTTAATTTGATAAGTTACCGCCCGACAAATTTCTGAACTAGCGATCTAACAAACATATATGGCATTTGTAATTGTAAAACCTGAAAAGAAAATAAACTAAAAATCCGGTTAACAATAATAACCAGCCGCGATTCAGATGTTTTCCACCCGTGAATTAATATTAATAAAATGCCAATATTGTTGCAATGATATTTTTGCGAGTCTAGCTCCATAGATTTACTGGATGAATAAGTTGACTTTAAGCATAATCTTACTTGATCTTGTTTTCTCAACAAGACTATATATTTGACGACAAGCATACAATTTACTATAATTAATTAAATGGGTCATGGTTAATGTGTAATTCTGCAGTGATCAGGGTTGTCATTGGTACACAGTGGACAATTATGAGAGTGTTAATCTTGATAAACCTTTTTCATTTGAACCTAAATAAAGTAGCTAATGAAACCATATTCTAGCCCAAAAAAAAAGAATCAGAAACCATACCACATTTTAACATAAAACATATACATATGTTATTTTATATCTAAATAATTAAATTATCTGAAACACTCAAATTAAAAAAAAAACATAACTGAGGTTAATTTATCTATCAAATAGTTATAATTGTACAAGCATGAATGCAAATATAAATTATAAAACTGATACATCTATCTTATTAAAAGGAAAATACTCAATAAAAAATACTCCTAAATTTTCACACTTATTTACACTTCCATGCCACTGAAAATTAAATAAACTATTTATACAAATGTTTGTCTTTTCTACTTAAATTAATGTTTTTTCTTAACCTTCCTATTTTAGTGTTTGTCTTTTCCAGTTTATTTATTATGTTTTAATGTTTGTAGGTAAATATATTATATGATCTTAAAGTATGAATAGTATCAATATAAAAAATTTAAATAAAATTAGAAATTAAACTAGAAATATAGCGTTAAATATGCATAAGTTCGGTTATTTTCGGATATATATCCGAGTTTAGATATTACCCGTTCGGGTTTGAATATTCAATCTCTCATAATTTAATATCCGTTCGGGTATTTTGCTATTTCAATTCGGATTTTAATTCAGGTTTTTGGGATCGAGTTTCGATACGGGTTTGGATATCGGGTAAAATGACCACCATATATATTTATATCTATGTTAACGCATAAAATATTTTTTTACATAAATATATAAATAAGATGAGTATTTAGATGGCATACTAAGTCACACTTCTGTATTTATTGATATTTAAAATTCAAAAACGTTTTTAATATATATTATAAGAATTTCTATCAAACAAAGGTTTTAAATATATATACATAATATACATTATTGGACATAAGATATATGTTTTAACACACAAACAAATTATTTTAAAAACCACAAAACATTTTAATTATATCATTTAATAAAAAAACGTAAACTTAATACCCGCGCTGGCGCGCGGGTCCGGATCTAGTATTAACTTAAAATGCAATTCATTTAGAATTATTCATAAAAAAAAACTGATCGAGAAACAATATCATTATTGAAACTCGTAATAAACATACCAAATATTCGTGTTGGACGAGCGATTAGTGATGAATACTAAAAATCTATCTTTCATTCTATAGCTATACTCATTTTTCTCTTTTGGTGTCACCAACAATACTGTGTTTTCCTTTACAAAAAAAAAAAAAAACAATACTGTGTTTCAACTTTATTTATTATGTTTTAGCAGTCTTGATCCCTCTTGGGTGGTCATCTAATAATATGTATATATATATACACCATATGACCAAGCTAGTTGTGGTCAAATGAATTGAGGGGTATATGTTTAATGATTCTTGTTAAGGCAACAAGATGGACTTACTTATGATTCAAACATTAATGAGGTCTCTCTAAAGATAGCCCCCAACAAAATCATCTTCAAATTAGCACACGATTTATCATTTCCCTTTCCAACCAAAAAAGAGCTTCATGCTACATCCAATTATTCATTCTTTTCGTCATGTATTGTAGTATTCAATTCGAAAATATCCATATGTTTGGGAAAAAATATATCTCAGGCTGTTGTTCTTATCTTCTTTTAGTGATAAAGGTAAATCAGATGAGGTTGAGAACTAGTTCAAAAAGAACCACGCCGATTTATTTAAATCCAACAAAGCTGACTAAGGTAAGTATCTAATTTATGAACAAAGGATATGTAATATTACTTGTTTTAAATGTCAGGGAAATGGACATTATACTAAAAATTGTCTAAACAAACTGTGATGATTCTCGAGACCGACAGTGAGTACGAGTCTTAAAATAATACTGAGATGGAAACCACTGATTCAGACGATGAAGTGACTGATTATTCCGAGATTGGTGAGTTGCTAGTGATCAGGAAAGTCTATAGTGCCCTATTTGATCCAAAGACGATCCAAAGGGAGTACATCTTTCATACAAAATGTAACATTAAGTAAAAAGTATGTAGGTTGGTCATTGATGGCGGTTCTCGTACTAATGTGGTCAACAAGTACCTTATTGATAAGTTAGATCTAACCAAGACTCCACATCTCCACCCATACTATCTCAAGTGGCTCAATAATGAAACTGAACTCAAGATAGCCGAATTGTTGTACCCTTCAGCATTGGTAAGTATAAGGACCACTTCAAATGCGATGTGGTTCCAATGCAAGTTGGCCATTTTTTCTTAGGAAAGTTGTGGCAGTTTGATAAGGAGACTTGGACATCATTCAAGAAGTAACACTTATTCAAAGGGAAAGAGAGTGAATCTTCACACCCATCAAACAAGTTAGATCCTCACCACACCTTCACAGAACAACAAGAGTACACAACAACAGAACAAAGAAAATCGACCGTGGTGTTGTGAGAGCCACCGGAGTCGACCGCCATCAAACCTTAGATTTGTTTCTTTTAGAGAGAAGATGGAGCTAAGAGAAGAAAGAGACAATGTTTTTTATCAACCCTCTAATTTTTATTTTGAGGTTTTATTTTTCTTAAAAGAAGATATTGGGTTGAAGATGCTCTTAGAAAGTTACGGTAACATATTCAGGTTAAGGATTGGCATGGAGCGGATATCCACATATATTTTGTCCGTATAATCAATTTCCCAGTTCCAAATCTACCTGGATATTCAGTCTCCGTCCTTGAAACGGGAGCTATATATCTTAGGGCATCATTATCCCAGTCTCTTAACCGGAGTTCTTAACTCATGATTTGTTTTTTTTTTTTTTTTTAATAATTTTCGGCTAAGAAACGACTATTATATCTCTTATTTAAGAGACAGTCCTTAGTTTTTCTTAGTTGAAAACTAAAAAAAAACTAAAAACCGTCTTTTAACGGGAGTTCTTATCCGAAGCTAAAAACTCCATTTAAGAGATCGGGGATAATGATAGTTGCCAATTATCCCCAAAAGTTTTTGTACAAGGTCAGAAAGCACAACCCACTAAATTTTTTTTCTCACTACAGAACACAGGAAAACGCAACAGAATCAGAAACGCACACTCATTAGATCTCACATACACACACAGATTCACAGATACATTCAGAACATAGAAGACAAACACAAACTCTCATCATCTTTCTCGTTTCATTATGCCTGCAATCATGATTTTTTGGTCTCTTAACCCGCATGCTCCTTCTTCTCTATCTTCCAGTCTCTCTCCCTATAAATACCACTTCTCCTCCACTGTCCACCACTACCTCTCTCTTCTCTCTCCACATTCTCTCTCCTCTGTTCTAGCAACCACCTCTGTTCTGTAATACTCACTCATCTTCTTCTGAACCTTGCAATGGCAGTGTCTGGGTTCGAGGGATTCGAGAAAAGACTCGAACTTCGTTTCTCAACAACCAATAACAACAACCCGATGGGTCTCCGTCTAATCGACTTCGAATCACTCGACCAAGTCTTAAACGAAGTGCAGTGCACCGTGGTCTCCGCCGTAGCGAATCACAGCTTCGACGCTTACGTCCTCTCCGAGTCTAGCCTCTTCGTCTACCCAACCAAACTCATCATCAAAACATGCGGCACCACGCAACTCCTCAAATCAATCCGACCGTTCATCCACCTCGCGCGTAACCACAACCTCACGTTACGCGCGTGTCGCTACTCGCGAGGGAGCTTCATATTCCCATCGGCACAGCCTTTCCCTTACACTAGCTTCAAAGAAGAAGTCATCATCGTCGAAGAAAGCCTCCCAAACTCCCTCCGTTACCGTAAAGCCTCCGTCATGACGCCATCCAATAACCCTTCACGTGCTTGGCACGTGTTCACAGCGAGCGCTGACGTGGAGCCCGAAAAGTCTGTCGTAGTCGTTGAAGTCTGCATGACGGAGCTTGACCGAGTCAACGCTCGGAGCTTCTTTAGACGAAAAGGCGACGAGAACAGCGACTCCGCCGGAAAAGAGATGACGCGGCTTAGCGGTGTAGATATGATAAACGCAAACGCGTTTATATGCGATTTCGCGTTTGATCCTTGCGGCTACTCTATGAACGGAGTTGACGGAGACCGTTACTCGACCATCCACGTCACGCCTGAAGACGGTTTCAGCTACGCGAGCTTCGAGTGCGGTTTGTCTCTCTACGACGACGGTCACGGAGATATCTCGGAGGTGTTGACACGTGCCATTGATGTTTTCCGGCCAGACTGCGTCTCCGTCGCCACCACTTACGGCGGGGAGGATTATAACCACGAGGTGACGAAGCGCGTGGAGCGCGTGTTGGCTAAGAAGCTCGGTCTAAAGTGTCGGAGCAGGCTCATGGATGAGTTTCCGGGATCAGGAACGGTTGTTTTTCAGTCGTTCACACCTCGCCGGAAATAGTATTTCGCCGGAGGGGGAGGAGAAATGAAAAGGGTTTTAGGTTTTAAATTAGTTGAGAGGAGCAAGAAAAGGGAGGTGATGACGTGGAGGGAGATGATTGGTTGACTTGGGTAAGGAAAGGTATAAGTGGGAACATATGATCATGCACCCCACTTTGCACTTGTGGCAATGTCACGCCTAAGCATTTTTGAGGTTCAGTGTTGTAGAATTTTAGTGGGGGGGAGAGGGGTAAAAAATGTCTGCTCTTTTTTTTTTCTTTTCTTTCATTTGTTTCTTATGTTTGTTTTAATTTTTTAAAATTATCTTAAATATCTATATCAATCTTTGTTATACGGTTTGATTGTTCTTACTTGTATGGTTGCAAACAGTAGCGGTCTTGGGTACAAGCGGCATAAGCATATGTTTGCGGCCATTTTTAAAATATCTAATATTTTGGCATTCAAACTGCAAGAATTTCGGATTGTATAGTTGGTTTACACTTGGTTCAAATGTGTTATAGGTTGCTAGGTTCGATCACCTCCTATTTCAATTCTATTTTTATTATTTTAGTTATTAAATAATAGGTCTAAAAACTTTTTTTGCTTCCAGTCCATTATTTTTACAGACCAGGCCTGGTTACAAATTAATTCATTCACCACCGTTCCAAGGATGCATGGTTTAATTTTACTTAACAAGAACAAGAGAAAATTAGATAAGATTGTACAAATATGCATATGATTTTTTTTTAATATAACAAATATGTTCATACCAAAGATATCAAATATAGGATAATAGTTTTGCTGTTGTCCAGAAAAAAAGAAAGAAAAAAAGGATAATAGTTTTGCTTAACCAGCTTTGGTTATGTTTTGTCGGTTTCAGTTACATCCGGCGTTAGCAAACATGTCTCAGTCCGGAATTAGCATTGATGATAGTATTGTTACGCCTGTTGCTGATGTTACAAGTTCGGTCAAATTAGCTATGGTGTCTAATCTTCATAATTTTGAAAAGTGAAATCTGATAGAAATGTAAAACTCATAGCAACTTAGCACAACAAAGGCCGACCATAACATGGATTCAGACCTAATAGTGTGCATATTTAAATAATTTTGGACGATTAAAAGCTACTACACAACAAAAATGTTTACATGCTCAAGTCACGCTTTTGCTATTGACCTTTTAAAAGAAAATTAATATATAGTTAAAGTTAATAATCGCGCATGTAAACTCTTTATCACCCCAACATACTAAAATACAATTTGCACGTGACAATAATCGGCTTAAAGTAAAACCCGAATTTTATTATTATGTCCAGTAGAAAAAGGTAACTCGTTTTGTCACTAAGATCGATATTCTCAGCAGTGGAAGCTACTCCATTATCTGAAACTTTACTTTTGTAATCGATTGATGTAACTATGTAAGTAGATCGTTTTCTCCTTAAAAACCACCACTTAATTAATTAATAAACTATCAAACAATTTTCAAAGATATCTGGATTGGTTGGTTGGTTCAGCTGTCTTGCTCTCACGGGGTCGTGCTCGGCTTGATTGGTTCAGCTGTTCCGTTCCACCGGTTTAGCACTTGGCATTAAGGCAATCATTGCTCCGGTTCTCGGAGGAGGCGTCTGACGAGGTTTCTCGGTCTCTTCTTGTCTGGGAGGCTCGACTTCTTCGGTGGATCAGTCGGTTAAGGGACACATCCCAGTGCCGTGTGCTCGTGCCCATGGTAGTGTCGTTTAGCATTTGTCTTGCAGGTCTTCGAGCATTTCTGGAACATAAGCTGCGGCCATCCCGTTCCCGTCTTTCTTGATTTTGGTTCCGGGCCAGTGATCCTTGTGTTCTTTTGGCTTTGGAGTCGCAGGGTATTGTAGGTGTTGTACAGGCGGCGTTGGAGCAATTTTCAAAGGTTGTGTTCTAAACCCCTTATCTACTGCTCTTGTGCGTGTACCGGCGGAGGTAATTGCAGGTTCTGAGGAGTTCACTAGGTGCTAGCTACGCCGGAGATTACACGGATATTCCCGGCATCCGAGGAAACGAGGAGAACCTCACGTAATCGTGGTTATATCAATGGTTGAGAACGGCACCTGGTTTCCTAGAAATTTCGAGAACAAGCGAGTGGAACGTGTCGGGTTTAGTGGGTGGGCGAAACTTGCTTTGTAATTGAATGTCTTTAGGATATTTTGTTCAATTTGGTCCTGTAATTACTCTCTGAATTCCCGTATTGCGGGTGGATTAATATAATTTCGTAAAAAAAAAAAAAAAAAAAAAAAAAAAAAAANTCAATTTGGTCCTGTAATTACTCTCTGAATTCCCGTATTGCGGGTGGATTAATATAATTTCGTAAAAAAAAAAAAAAAAAAAAAAAAAAGATATCTGGAGAAGGCAGAAGTAAATGAACATTTATCTCAGTTCTCTGCTATTCTCTACTATTCATTCAGGCTCGAATAAATAGCTTTTTGAAGATATATGTACAAGGTTTTGATCAGAAGTAAAATTCTATTAAAAGGACTCAAATGAGAGAAATAAAACATATATTTCTGCCAAATAACCCTTTTTTAACACAACTTAGTTTTCATTACTTATCAACTTAAGAAATTACAACAGTTAGAATGAATTATCGATCTTTTTTGATTGAAAAGATAAACTACAACATTGTAAAACAAACATGATAATCCTTCATGATAACATGGCAGCATATTCAAGACAAAATTTAAATACATCGATGTAGCCTTTACAACAAAATCGAACAACAAAGAAACAATGATATATATTGACATTGAAAACAAGCCCTCACTAATAAAAAGATGAAACCAAAACTTGATATCAAGCATAAATAGAACCAGAGATCAACACGGTGAACCCACTAATAAATCTTCATACAAAATAAGTATAATATAAAACGCACTTTAAAGACTCCAATGAATCCACCAAAATCATTTGCAATCTAACCACAACATCCATTTCACTGGATGAATTACAAACAACAAAAGGTTATCAACACTCACTATCCGTAGCCCAGGCCCATAGAGGAAGAAGCTTTGATACAGAATTACAGATGAAGTGGTCAACATGTAGATTTGTGTCTGTCTCTAATGACTTCACGTCCACTAACGTGGGACCTGTCACATCCACATAAACAATGGTTTCCTTCTGAAAATGTCGGAAAGTGTTAGTATTTTTTCACTTTCATATTGACTTTAATTAGAAAGTTGAGATTGGAGAAAACATTAGTCTGTTACTCTAAATTTAGGATTTAAAATATTGATCAAATTATTGAGAATATTCTCTGGCCATTTTCTATTTCGAAAGCAATTTTTTACAAGGATATTTATTTCATCTAAAATTAAGAAAGAAGATGCGTATTTTCAGTTATAACAAAAAGAAAAAGAGAAAGATGAGGTGTAATAATAGAAAACCAATGATCATGTCTTCCGTTACTTTCTCTCTTCTCTTTCCTTAATCTCATTTTCTATCTCCAATTTCCATGGAAGGCGTTCGAGACCCCTCAGAAACTCTTGCTTCCACGACAACAACGTCATCTTCGTCTCCCTCCAAGTAATTTCCTTTCTTTTGTTTGTGTTCAAAGAGACATATGTTGTTAATGTTGCATGCTCGCATAACAATGATTTGATGTGTACCTTGTCTTCCAAGTCATCTGAAAATAATGTAACTCAATTTTGCATGTGATCTCGCAGCGATGTAAACGTTGAGAATCGTGGAAAACAATCAACTCCTCTCTCAACAAGAAGATCTCGAGCTGGCTTCTCTGATTCTTTCTCTTCTCATGGTAAAATACTTAAAAAAAAGATTTTCATTGACTTTGAGATTGTTCTTGGCTAAACGATTTATCATGATTCTGCTCCAGATGAAGAACAAATAGCAACATTCTGCACCAACAAATCAGACTCAGAAGATGATTGTCTAAGCAACATAGAATCTGAAACACCATCATCTTTCGTGGTTAGCACGTCATCATCATCAGAAGCTCCTCCTCATCATCATAATCCCCTCCATCGCCGTCATCATCATCCGCATGTAGGTCCTACAAAAGATCACTGGAGAGGTTTCCACCGTTTACTCAAGAAAGGATCATCAGCGATGCCATTCAATACATTCTCACATCTCAAAGGAGTCCCTAAACTAACCAGACGCAAGAGCAAACGCATAAAAGATAACATGGTTCCTGTTCTACCTGCTGCTGCTCTTGACACTGATGACTTGTTCCTTTTCAAACCTTCCTGGAAAAATTATTCCCTCCAAGATATTCAAACCGCCACAAATGGCTATAGCCCTGGTAAGAAAACCCTATTGTTGTTATGTACACACATATTCCTATACATCTAACCATATTTCGACCAATAAAAAAATAACCATATTTTGACCAATAAAAAAATAAACTGGAAAATCTTCTTAATAAATTTTACATTGAAACTTTAAAACGACATTTATTTTGAAACGAAAATTTTCTATAGAACGACAATTAAATTGGGAGTATTGTTTATATATAGTAATGGGACATGAATATTGTGGATATCTTGGCAGAGAATCTGATCGGAGAAGGAGGATATGCGGAGGTATATAAAGGAGAGATGGCAGATGGGCAAATAGTAGCCATCAAGAAACTTACTAGAGGGTCTGCTGAAGAGATGACAATGGATTATTTGTCAGAACTAGGGATCATAGTTCATGTAGATCATCCTAACATTGCTAAGCTTATTGGATATTGTGTTGAAGGAGGAATGCATCTTGTTCTTGAGCTTTCTCCTAATGGAAGCCTCGCTTCTTTGCTCTATGGTGAATAAATCTCTTTATTATTTGATGTTTTCAAAGCAAATCTTGTATGTTAGTTAATTCATTTGATGATTCAAAGACCTAATTAAGATTCTTATAAACATTATGTAGAGGCGAAAGAGAAACTGAGTTGGAGCATAAGATACAAAGTGGCGATGGGAACAGCGGAGGGACTGTACTATCTCCATGAAGGTTGTCAGAGAAGGATCATTCATAAAGACATCAAAGCTTCTAACATCCTTCTCACTGAGAACTTTGAGGCTCAGGTAATGACTATAATTAAGAGAAAGCTAAGATATAGTCTTTCGAACTTATGATTATGTAACAAGAATGAACTCAAACCGTATCCTTATTTTCTTTATTAGATATCTGATTTTGGTCTGGCAAAATGGCTACCAGACCAATGGACTCACCATACTGTATCCAAAGTCGAAGGAACATTCGGGTTTGGAACCTCTCATTGATATATATCATATACATGGATTCACTTATCTCTTATGCTTCATATGTCTGACATAGTCTTTTATGTACTCATACATCAGTTACCTTCCGCCAGAGTTCTTCATGCATGGGATTGTAGACGAGAAAACAGATGTATATGCTTTTGGTGTACTGCTTCTTGAGCTCATTACTGGTAAACAAGCCATCGACAGCTCACAACATAGCGTTGTCATGTGGGTATGTGATGTGTAACCCTCTCTTAAACCCTAGCTAGATAGAGCTCTTCTCTCATATTTCCTTGACATGGATCTTGGTTTCAGAACCAATGTGAGTAGATTGTTAGACCATCTCTAATGAAAGTATAAAAAAATGAGTCACTTGTTTCATAAACTAAAAAAAAAAAAGAATTATAATATTAGTATCTCAAAAATTTGAAAAACTGATCCAAAACTTTTTTATTTATAAAATTTTAAGTGGGTTTCTAAAGTTTTGAATTACTTAATTTTATAACAATTTTGAGGTTTTTAAATGACGCGAGACTTACATTGAGAAACTCGTTACTGGAAGTGATCTTATATTCATTTCTTGTGAAATTACTAACATGACACATCTGTTTTCTTGTAGGCCAAGCCATTGATCAAAGAGAACAAGATCAAACAACTTGTTGATCCGATTTTAGGAGATGACTACGACTTAGAAGAGTTGGACCGTCTTGTCTCCATAGCATCCTTGTGTATACACCAAACATCCATGAACCGGCCTCACATGAGCCAGGCATGCATAACAAAAACATTCACACTTGTCTTTAATTAGCAAAGTGATTTATATGGTCACATATATAATGATCTATGATACATATACATACAGGTTGTGGAGATTCTGAAGGGAGACAAGTGCAGCTTAGATAAGCTAAGAGAAGGAGAAAACTCAAAACTGCAGAGGACATACTCAGAAGAACTATTGGATAACGAAGAATACAACTCAACAAAATATTTGAACGATATTAATCGACACATGGAAACTGTTCTCGGAACATCTAACGACTCTTGAAACATCTTACTTGTTAAGTTTAAAGAGAATGATTTCACTTATTGCATATGTATTTGATCATGATGTTGTGTTCTTCTATATTTGAATTATTATTTGTTAAATATTATCCTGTTGTTCTATATGTTTATTACTAAAATATATAATAATAAATTCTAAAGATGTTCAATACAAAAATCAAATAGAACACTACTATATAAGATGGTCACTTTACAGTAAAATTAAGATTATGGTTGTAACTGGGGAATAAAAAGAAATAAACATAATAAAGATAAATTGAATAAAGATAAATTGAATAAGATGAATATAATGCAGTAGAAAAATGGAATACATCCATTTCATTTATTCCTTAACAAAATTCTTTGGATATTTTTTGAGTTTGATTTGGATTTTTGCGGGTTCTGTTTGGATTCGGAACACTCATTAAAATTATCTACAAAATTAAAAAAAAATCAATCATACCGAAAATCCAAAACTATAAAATAATACAACATATAAATTTGAATATGAAATAATTAAATATCTAAAATAAAAGTAATAACTGATTAAGTTTTATACTTGAATGGAGAACTTACAGGTATATAGGGCTATTAAATAGTGGTAAAAACTTTTTTTTATTCTTGATTTTTATGGTGTTTTGAATATTTTAATTATTTTTATATTTACTTTTGATTATTTTGAATGATTTTAGATATTTTCAAGTTTTTTTTATTATTTTCTTATATTAAATAAAAAATAATTAAAACTAAATAAATAATCGTCGTGGAATCGTTCAAATATTTAAAAACTAAATAAAAATAATTAAAAACTAAACTAAATAGATAAGATTTGAATCGATTTAGACATAATTACATTATCTGAATGGAGCTGGACGGGGAATTCGGAAGATCGGGTACGGTACAATTTTGGTTCGGTACGGTATAACAAACATTCTAAAAACCTGACAGGCAAAGCCGTGTTGTCGTTATGACCGAACATACTAATAAACAAATATGTCGATGTCTTTTTCTTTTCTTTTTTAGTTCCGTATTCTGATCTCTTTCCTTGTACCGACTCTCGTGCATTCTAGATCCAATCCACTTACAATGTCGATGTCTCATAATGGATGCTTATTGTTCTCGGCTCTCTTCTTCTTCTCCGTCTTCCTTCAATCTTCCACTAGCGCCATTGTTAATCCTTCCAAAGTCAAGCAGGTTTCATCGAAACCCAGGTTTGCCCTCGACTGATTTTTGGGAAAGTTCGAACCTTTCAATGATGAATCGGTGAATTATATGATTTTTCTTTGTTTCAGGGCGTTTGTGTATGAAGGGTTCCTCACGGAATTGGAATGTGATCATATGGTTTCCCTTGTGAGTTTTTTTTCTTCTTCATTTCATCTTAACCTTTGAGCTTAATTTGGAAATATTCTAACTTTCAATTTGTCGGTAAAAAAAGGCAAAAGCAAGCCTCAAGAGATCTGCTGTAGCTGATAATGATAGTGGAGAGAGCAAGCTCAGCGAGGTTCGAACCAGCTCTGGCACCTTTATCCCCAAAGCAAAGGTTCAAACTTTCTCTCTCTCTTTGCTTCCCTTCCTTATTTAAGTTAGAACCCTAATTTAAAGTAGTTAAACTGGATCTCTCCCTCTGAGAATGTTTAATTTGGCATAGATCCTGCAAATGGCAGATCTTGATAGGTCAATCTCCATTGTCTGATGTGAATTAGAACCTAATCCTGCCACATATCTGTAACTCTTTGGTCACAGGATCCCATTGTCTCCGGTATAGAAGACAAGATCTCCACTTGGACATTTCTTCCTAAAGGTACAACAACTGCTAACCAAGATCTTGAAATCTTATATTCTTGACAAGATGAAGTGATTTTGGTTTCTGTGGGGACAGAGAACGGGGAAGACATTCAGGTATTGAGATACGAGTACGGTCAAAAATACGATGCTCACTTTGACTACTTTCATGACAAAGTCAACATTGTACGTGGTGGACACCGCATAGCAACAGTTCTCATGTATCTATCTAATGTCACAAGAGGTGGAGAAACTGTATTCCCCCATGCAGAGGTTTGTCCCTGCTATGCTATCAGATGAAGTTCTTGTATTGGTTCTCTCTCATAAAACATCTGTTTTTTGTTTGTTTTATAGATACCTTCTCGCCGAGTACTATCTGAGAACCAAGAAGACCTTTCTGATTGTGCCAAGAAAGGAATCGCCGGTAAGAAACAAAACAAAACAGACTTTGGGTTTGTTTGTGTGTGTGTTTACTGGTTTTAATGTTTTTTATCAGTGAAACCAAGGAAAGGGGATGCTTTGTTGTTCTTCAACCTCCACCCTGACGCAATCCCTGACCCGTTGAGCCTTCACGGTGGATGCCCTGTGATCGAAGGAGAGAAATGGTCAGCAACCAAGTGGATCCACGTGGACTCATTCGACAAGATTGTGACACCTAATGGAAACTGCACTGATATGAACGAGAGCTGTGAGAGATGGGCAGTGCTTGGGGAATGCACAAAGAACCCAGAGTACATGGTTGGTTCTTCTGAGCTTCCTGGCTATTGCAGGCGTAGCTGTAAGGCTTGCTAGACTATATATACTCTACCCTCTTCTAAAACTTTATGTTGGTGTCTCTTGTAGAGTTGTTACCGTTGTAAAACTACAAGAGTTCTCTGGAGAGAATAATATGTAAACACATATATTTAGTCAAATCCTTTATAGGTTATGTGATCCATTTCTTCCTTCTAAGTGTTCTGCTTAGTGGTGTGATCCGTTTCTTCCTTCTTAGTGTTCTGTTAGGTGATGTGGTCCACTTCTTCCTTTGTTCTTCAAAGCTTCCTATGACTGCAGATTGTTTCTTGTCATTGAGCTTTGAAGCGAAACTCTCATAGCAGCCTCTTGGATCGATGCTTTCGAGTATCTGTACTTGTCTTCCATGCTGTTTATCGATCAATATTTGACCGTCTTTCGAGTCAGACCCTTCTGCAATCACTTTCACTTGCTCATCTCGTAGTTTTGGCTTCAACACAGCATGATCTCCTCCCAAGAACAATGCTCCAAGAACCTCTCCTAAGAACATTCCCTAGAACAACAGTTAAGGGTTTGTTTAAAAACCTGACAAGATCATCTTTGTTAGGAAGGGAAGACTAGAGGGGTTTCTACCACATGCTTGTAGCTCCTGTGAACCTGATGAAGGGTATGCAGTCTAGTGAGCAACCGGTGCACGAACAGAGATTCAGGTGTTTTATCAGTAGAGTTGAGACTGTTGAGCATCATCTGGAAAGAACTCAAGTTGCGTTGGGTCGCTAGAGGGATGAGTGTGATGTTAAGACCAGATTCAAAAACAGTTTTAGCTGCTAAAGGATCAAGAAACATATTGAATTCGGCGTATGCATTCGAAGGAACCGTGAATGTGTTCCCTCTGTCTGATTCGTTAATGTTTATATGTCCTCCCGCAATGTAAACTTCCTGCAATTTTACATAAAAAGCTCCCTTAACTAAAGATCTTTCATATCAGAGAAAGTAACAGAAGGTTCTCACCTTGATAAATGAGGTTGAGTTTTTATCTGATGAGATGATCTTGGCTAAGCTAGTCAATGGTCCATTGGTTAGTACAGTGACTTCGTTAACAGATTTGGTCAGATGTTGCCAAACTTCAAGAGCTAAAGATTGTCCAAGTTCAGGACTATCATTGTTCCTCGGAGCTCCATTTGCCACTGAGTTCTCTGCAATGTATCTGAGAAACGGTGTCAGTAGAAAAATTAGTAGGAGACCTAATGTATTATTATATAACAACATATACTATATAGTATAACAATGCATATATAATATACCTGCGAGCGCTTCTTGGGAGGTCACGAGCAAGGCCATAGAGAGTGTCGGAATCAAGAAAACCACCACAGCCTTGAGGAATCGCCTTGGCGTACAAGCAATCTCCAACGGATGGAGATTTTGGGTCAGACTGGTTCAATGCTAGCATCTCCCCTACACCTACTGGTATGTCGTCACGTCCCATCATATGAAGCAAATCGTAGACCACATCTATTGTCGCTGCGTTAGCCCAACCGGTCGGGCTGACAATAACTGCCTGTAAAATTCAGAGTAATGAGAGAGCCGTAGAGTTACTTGTATGACAAGCAATAGCTATGTAACCCTTTCAAAACATACTTTCAAATCTATAATCTCCACAGGAACTTTAAGAAGATAGAAGAGAGTGAGGAAATCTCCGGCGCTCATGTCCATATCGAACAGAACAGGCTTGCCGAACTGTGCATTGCTAAGATCTGGTATGAACAGCTCTTCTCTATAGTATGGAAACTGAGTTGATAAGTTAAACCTCCCTGTTTCTTCAGGACTATTCAAAACCTGTTCATGATATATAAGTAACTCGGTTATGACATATTAATCACATTATTAAAAGTAGATAGGCCTCATGAGAACAAAAAGAACTAACATCCAAGATGTCAACGTAGAACTCTCTATCCAGTTCACTTTTATAGTTCTTCTTGTTGGGTTTAGCTCGTGTCGCGACAAGGACTTGAACTGAATCAGGTCCAGAGGTCTCTTGAGTGTAACCATCCTAATGTAAAACATAATAGTGAAGAGCTTAGTTGCATTGTTTACTCTGAAACTGCAAGAGGATTGATTAAGGAAAACACATTTGCACCTTGCAGTTTCCTTTGTGTCTTCTCTGCATGCAGATTGGATCGCTCAACCCACTCTGAACATGACCACTGTGAACTCCTCCAAGGGTTAGGTTAAACTTTGGAGTTATTTGTTTTTCAAAGAATGGATTTGAGGAGTCTGGTAATCCATAAGGTTCGTTTGAAGTAACAATTGTTATATTCATGTACTCCATTTCTGCAAAATCGTTCTCACCATTGTTGTTGTTGTTGTTATTACCAGAGTTTCTCATGATCGAAACTGCAACACCAGCCATGAAAGAATCCCACATGCAGTAGCTCTGAAAATAAATCAAATCAACTTCATAAATATTGAGCAAACGTTTCCTCATGAGGAAAGATTACTCTACAAGTCAAAGTTCAAAAAAAAAGATTACTCAAGTTAAAGTTTTCATGAAATGAACTACTCAATTAATTATAGTCGTATTCAGTGAGCTAATCTAGTCACATTAAACACAAATATTTTATAAAAGGTGATTAATATAAGAAAATAATCTCTAAAAAATTGCTATTCTCAAAACTATAGATTATATTCGTTATGTCATGTACCAATTAATAATATAACCGCAAGATAACTGACAACTCACTAAATAGCTTCATAGAAATGGTTCACCTAAGTCATAGTATATAAGATGCTTTTAAGAAAACTAATCCGAAGCTTAAGCCAACTCATTAACTAATTACTTGTTTTTGCACTTCAAGTGGATGCATATGAAACTAGCTAGTTACTAGTATTACCGAGTAGAATACTTCGGGTGACCAAGTGTCTCTGATGATTTTCAAAGACGAGAAAATGTACTGAGCTTCATATGTTCTTTGATTCTTCTCCAATGTTTCAAAGAACTTCTTGCTGGTGGGTATTGTATTGGTTGCATCTAGAGGAACCAGAGTCATTGGAATACCTGAATGAAATACCTGTTATGGACACAAAACATGACATATATAAACACACATTATATAAATACAAAATCACATCACTATGATAGAAACCTGGTAAGCAGCGAAAGGGTCTGCGAAGATGTTGAATTCAGCGTAAGGATTACTTGTGAAATCTGTGAACAAGTTTCCACAGAATCCGTTAGGGTTTGCACACCGAACACTACCACCCATAACGTATATGTGTTGTATGTTATGTTTGAGGTGAGGGTTCGACATTATGAAGAGAGCAAGATTGGTGTGAGATCCCATCAAGAAGATGCTTATTGGACCTTCAAGAACTTTGTCAGCGATTACTTTTTGTGCCGTTGGTTGTTGGAGAGGAGTGTATCTTCTGTTTCCCTATTTTAATGAGTTGTTTTTATTTTTTAAACAAGGAGGTCTCCAATGATCTCATTCGGTTTGGAACCAGCCTCCTCTAGACCTAGCTGATTCCACTAGATAATATTATGAAAATAAAATACCTGAGGGAGAAAATGTTTACGAAATCCATAATTGGAGTCCATGTCGAGTAGGCCTTTACGACCTTTAGGGATGGTTTGTCTGTATCTGCACCCTCCTGCTGTTGTCACCCCCTAACATCAAAAACAAATTTATTTTAAAAAGCTTTACGGTAAGATGAAATATATCCTAAAAGTTAGAAGTTGTTTTCTAGCTTTCTTGTTTTTGTTTTCTTAAAATTTTAGAATGTCATGTAAATTGTAAACATAAAGTTAACACTTTTTTTTAGAAAAGTAAAAACCAATTATCTGTATATTTATAAATTAAAAGAAAATTACATTTTATTCATCATATTTAAGTACTAGGTGTTTTTGTCCGCATTTGCGGGCCTAATAATTTTACAAAAATTTGTAAATAGATTTATTATCAATTCAAAATTGATTAGAATAAGTTATTTAATGCTTTTGAAATACTTAATAATTAATAAATATTAAAACAATTCTATATAATAAAGTTTTTTATTTTAATAAAATATCCTTTATTACGTAAAATAAATTTTAAAACATTCATACATATATAAAACTATATACATGAATTTTATATTTATTTTTAATATATTATGATATAAAATATTTTTAGATTTAACATAATATAGAATCTTTTTAGATAATGATGATTATCAAATTAATGAAATATTTTTGAATATATGGATAATATATTAACAAAGCTAATCTAATTATTTATTAAGGGTAATAAAGATCTTAACCACTTTAACTTTTAACGTGTGAGTGAAAAATAACTTTGCAAATAATATTATAAATATTTTTAATTATTTGCCTATTTTTTCAGAAATTATCAAAATGATTGCTTTTGATTGTCTTAAATTATTATTTTAAAAGATAGATGATTCATTCTATTTCATGATATATATTAAAATAGAATCGGTTTAACGTTACTAAACTAAATATAATATATATATATATAATATTTTAAGAGTATTAAAATAAGTATAATATAAATTTAATTATGATATTGTTGTTAGTATTTTTTTATTTATTCTCAAGATAATGATAAATTATCAGCTAAATCACTAAAATTATTTATTAAGATTAATAATTGAGCATAAAATATGACTAACCTAAAATTATGGAGAGCATGACAAATCAGAAAATTCACTTCTCAAATCTATACGATAAATATTAAATAATTCATATAATTAAATATTAAAACTTTTATATAAAATAAAATTTTATTTTAATAAAATATATTTTATTAGGTCAAATAAAATTGAAAATGTTCATATATACTTAAAACTATATATGCATGGATTTCAATTCTTTTCTAAAAATATTATGATGTAAAAAAAATTTGGATAACATAATAAAGAAATCTTTTTAGATAATGATGATTATCTAATTAATAAAATTTGTTTTTATATTAGAAAATCTAATATAATTATTTGTTAAGATTAATAAAGATTCAAATGTTTTAACTTTTAATGTGAGAGAGAAAAAAACACTTTGTAAATGATATTATAAATATTTTTTAATTATTTACCAATTTTTCAGAAATTATCACAATGAGTGATTTTGATTCTCCTATTTTTTTCAAAAAATAGATGAATCATTATATCTTATGTGATATATATTAACATAAATCCGGTTTAATATTACTTAACCAAATATAATATAAATATATATAATATTAGTATTACTAAAATAAATAATATAAATTTAAGTATGATATTATCATTAGAATTATTTAGTTATTCTCAAAATAATAATAATTATAAGCTAAATTACTAAAATTATTTATTAATATTAATAATTAAGCATAAAGATAATATAAAGTAACTATGATATTATTGTTAGAATTTTTTTAATTATTTTCAAGATAAAGATAAATTATCAGTTAAATCACTAAAATTGTTTATTAAAATTAATAGTTAAGTATAAAATATAACTAAACTTATAATTATGGAGAGCTTGACAACTCATCAAATTCATTTCTTAAATAATAGTATAGATAAGCATAAAGATAATATAAGGTAACTATGATATTATTGTTTAAATTTTTTTAATTATTTTCAAGATAAAGATAAATTATCAGTTAAATCACTAAAATTGTTTATTAAAATTAATAGTTAAGTATAAAATATAACTAAACTTATAATTATGGAGAGCTTGACAACTCATCAAATTCATTTCTTAAATAATAGTATAGATAAGCATAAAGATAGTATAAGGTAACTATGATATTATTGTTAGAATTTTTTTAATTATTTTCAAGATAAAGATAAATTATCAGTTAAATCACTAAAATTATTTATTAAAATTAATAGTTAAGTATAAAATATAACTAAACTTATAATTATAGAGAGCTTGACAACTCATCAAATTTATTTCTTAAATAATAGTATAGATAAGCATAAAGATAATATAAGGTAACTATGATATTATTGTTTGAATTTTTTTAATTATTTTCAAGATAAAGATAAATTATCAGTTAATTCATTAAAACTGTGTATTAAAATTAATATAGTTAAGTATAAAATATAACTAAACCTATAATTGGGGAGAGTTTGACAACTCATCAAATTCACTTCTTAAATAATACTATAGATAAACATAAAAATAATATAAGATAACTATGATATTATTGTTAGATTTTTTTAAATTATTTTAAAGATAAAGATAAATTATCAGCTAAGTCATTAAAATTATTTATTAAAATTTATACTTTTCGACATTATATTTCTCTTCATTTTTACTTTATTTTTTGAAAATCATTCCTACACATTTCATTGGATACCCTCACTTAGGAACATGTTTTTCTTCTTTTTTTTTGATCAAAAGGAACATGTTCTTAATGATAACACGAAGCATATAACTAATTGAATGTTAGAAACTGAGACAAAGAAGAGGAACCTGGTCGATGATGGGAAGATAACCACCAACGTCGGGAAGAATAGAACCGTCGTCAAGAATCCCACCTTCACCTCCAACACCAACGGAGATATCGTCACGACCCATCATGTGCAATAAATCGTACACTTGATTCACTCCATGTCCTGCGTTTGTCCAAGCATTTGCACTCAATGTAATCCCCTGTTTCAAAAAACAGAACATCAACTAAAGAAAGTTGGAGACTAGAGTTTGTAGATTATGGTTCCAAGTGCAATGTGCTTATGCTCACGACTAGATCGAATTCTGATTTGTTGAGCTTCAAGAGGTACAAGAGAGCGATGATATCGTCTGTATCGACATCTGTGTCCACTAGAATACGGTGTGGGCTAGACTGAACACAAGGGAGGTTATGACCTAAGATTCCTATAACAGTGACGACTAGTATAAACAAGAACCAGACCATCTTGCAATTTGGGCTCAACATCATGAAGAACAAGAAACGCTATAGAATTATGTTTTTTTTGTTTGTAATTTAAAAGAAATATCAAGATCTGTGACTACTTAAGAAAGGGACATAAACTTAGAAGGTTGCAGCTTCTAATAGAAAGTATATCTTAATATTTTTATTTTTATAAAAATTAAAAGTTTACATGGAAGCTTTGAGGAGAAAAAGAAACAAATACATAGGACTATAAATTAACATTCACATAGGTGGAGCTTTCACATTTGATCCAATGTATATAATAATTAATAAATTTAATGTAATTTAGTTTTATTAAATTTTAATGTTTAAACAAAAATAAACCATTTATAAATCACCATATGTTTGTCTCTCATGTATATCTTAAAAGTATCTAGTTTAGAAAACTGTAGAATATCTCCTAAGCACGTGTCCCTTTTATATTAGAAATTAAGAAACCATTTTTTTTATAAATGCATATTTTTATAGAAAAAAATAAAAAATTTAATTAATAAAATTGAGAAGGGTTCAAAAATATTTTATATGTATAACATTTCTATTTGCATCACAAAATATATATAACATATTACTGATTTATATTTAAAACATTAAATAAATATAAATTTTAAAAGATTAAAAAATATGCCAGCCCTTTTAATTGGATTAAGCCGGCCTTGTGGTTAATCCAAAAAAAACACTGACATAAATGCAAATCATCCATTTCATTATCATGCATTTTCAGAGTATAAAATTCTATAAAATGAGAATGTGATAAAAGATCATCTTATCAAAATACGTCAGATAATAAGAATAACGATGTTTTATTGATAAATCTTTAAAAAATCTCGTCTTTAATCTAGGGTTAGCGGGAACCACATACCTTAAATGCAAAACCACAAATACCAAAACATATATGAACGTGATAGTAGTGACATTTTGATGACTAAGTGGGGCTTATTGAATTGGGGGTTTCATAGAATTTTAGTTTTTCTCTAAATCTTCCCTTATTGAATATGGTATTTACAAAAACTCTTACAAATTCTGACATGTTGGATATAACATTTGTTGAAATCCTATGAAATCTCCTCTTATTGGAAAACATGGATTTCACCAATAATATATATCAAAAGGTTTTTGGATTATTAGGAAAACATGATTTACACTCTAAATTCAAGAGAGAAGAATACCATCTAACGAGTTGGAATTTCAGGAAAAAAAGTATTCCATCTTGTCTCTTTAAACCTTCAAACCAAAAGTGATCAAACTAGTTGGAAACTTGAGAAATGAGTTCGTTGCTCTTAATTGATTTTCTCTTCGATGAGTCCACTGATTTCATTGGAACCGGCAAGTTCCGGTGCTTCATATTGTTGTTGTGGGTTACTTGATTAACTAATCTTGTTGGGGGAAAGATTTTAGGTTTATCATTTATGGAATTGTAATTGGATTATTTGCATGTAGTTATTACGATATGTTGTTATCGACCATCTCTTGGGTTCGATTTCTGTATACATTTCTCTGTTTAATTTTTGAATTATTTGGTTCGGGCACAATCATGGAATGACATCTGAAATGAAAAGCTTCATAAGGAGAGATCAAAAGATTGTCCTTCGTTGAGTCTCGTAAGGATTCTCCAAACCTTGTCCAAGGTTGATTTTGCTTATTTCTGTTTTCACATTTCTTTTATATGATTACGAAAGATTTTTAACTTTTTTGTTGGTACATATAAGAGTTTAGCTTAACCAACTTTCAAGATGTCTTTCGTCATCTGCGTTTATGGTTGGCCTTCTTGTGGCTTCTTCAAAATTGCATGGATTGTCAAAAAGGTGAATATGTTTTTCTGTAAAGCAGTTTCATGTTTCTGTCTTCTTGTATTTCTTTGAAATAATCAGAGTAGTTGTGCATCAGTGAGATGCTTATGTATGCTACTAAACTTGTTGAACTTGCTCTCATCGACTTAAAATGTGCTAAGATATAAAATCATCTTATTTGTTGTCCACGTCTGCTACTAAACTTGCTGCGCTTCAGATAAAAGTATGTTCTTTACAAACAGTGACAACTCCCTCAACTCAGTTGACTCTCTTCAGTGTAATTGATGAAAGCTTTTGATCATTATTTTGTTTCTGAAAAATATGAACTGATGAAATGATCTTATGTTGTTTTAATAAATTATGTTAGTTGTTTATGTTGTTTTACGATAATAAAATACAAAATTACCAAATGATTTTTAAAAAACTACCAAAACCCCCATATAAATCCCTACCAAAATTTTCAAATACCTACCAAAATCTTTAAATTCCATCAAATCTGAAATCCTCAAATTATTCTCAAATCCTCATTTCAATAAGCCCCCCTAAATCCATCCCTAAATTAGTAATTTGAGAAATAAATTTCATTTTTACAGTTTTGAATTTTACCACGTAAAAAACGAGGTGGATGATCAATTGCATGTTAGCATTTATTTTTGAGTCTTTCTTGCTAAAGTAATCTGGAAGCATATAGGTATCTTTTGTGTTGCTTCCATTTCTTCCCTTGTTCTTCAAAGCTTCCTATGACCGCAGATTGGTTCTTATCATTGAGTCTAGAAGCAAAACTCTCAAATCTACTCTTTTTGAATATCTCCATTTGTTTTCAACCAAGTTTATCTATTAATATCTGACCATAGCTTGAAGCAGAAAATGTATATAACACTAAATTGCAATTATTATGTGTCCAGGAATCAGTTTTTAGACCAAAAAAAAATGTTATACAGCCAGCGAAAGCAAACCCTAATATATAAAACACTACTCGATAAGGAATAATAAGATCACTGAGCAGACCATTTCCTGTTATTACAGTTGAAGCACCACCACCAGTCTTTAAGAAATTGGGAAGAAGATGAACACAAAGAAAGAGCAAGGGAAACTCATCTGATCGTTAACCTATTTATTTTTTTCTCGAGGGAATCTATCTGCCAAGCTGTAGCTGAGCTCTGTTGAAAGCTGAGACAAGCTTTTTAATACAGTTCCCTTCAAGCTTTCTTTAGTGAACACACTTTCACCGGTTAAAATGAGAGTCTCTGCCATCGAACTTTTTTTTTTTTATCAAAGTTTGTGTGCCAATCTCGTTCGGATTGCCACTGCAAGCTGTCTGGCCTTGTTTGGATGGTAGATAACCACACAGACCGCAAAACAGACAACGAAGGTGGTGATTAAGAAAGCAGTTTGACGGGACCTGAATGCTTGAGCAGAGTGTATTGACATACACGACTTCCTCGGCCAGTCTCCTATGTCACTTACGTTCATAACAACCTCTTTCTTTAAAAGAGGATCTGTCTCTTTTCCGCCAGTATCTGGTGAAGTCACTTGTTTCCTCTCCTCACAGTCTAATCCTGCTTCCGGATCCTGTAAATGCAACAGAGGGGGAATGTTAGTATGCAAAAATAAAATAAGAGATGCAAGATTGTGCGAAGAATCCATTAATGTGTCGTCATAAAGATATCATGAAGCACACAATTAACTATCAGTACTGGAGCAAGAAACAAAATGTGTAAGACAAGTGAAGATTGTGTGACAAATTCAGTTTAGTAAAATAAGGGAAATCAGATGTTAGTAAAAGAACCTGATTGATGTTTATCCTTGATGGTATGTCCTTCTGGAAACTGCTCTCACAACAGCACGCTGATGTCACTGGATTCGCCTTTAAATCTTCATCGCTTTGCTGCTTTCTGGCTAGATTCATATTCTCATGTAGAAGCCTCACGTCGCAGTCACATTTACTGTGAATGAGACTGTCCGGCTCCATTTTCTTCACCAAAATTTCCAGATTTTGCAGTATGTTTCCTAAGATTGAAGGCGAGTTACTCTGTTTCAAATAATTCAACACTCTGTTGTATCTTTTTATCTGACATCGGTTCACGGTTAGCTCAGTGCATGCTGCAGAGGGCACTTTCACTGACCATGCAATATCTAACAAAAGCCCAGTAAAGGTGCTTTGCCTCTCTTTGAAATCCCTGCAACGGCAAGTCAAAGAGCAACAACATGCGGCAACATCTTGTTCCTCCGGAAAGAGTGCAGCATTGAATTTCTGCTCTATTAGTTTCATTTCAGAGCAAATAGCTTTATCTCCAATTATTAGAGGTATGAAATTTGATAAGCCAGATTCATTTTCAACCTACAAAAGGATTAGAAGAGGGCATATTATTTGCAGAAACAGAGCAACTTGTAAAAATGTGTATTTTCAACAAATGGGTACCTCGACAAATGCAGGGCCAAAGAGATTAGAGTCAGAATTCACAATATTTATCCTGTACAACTTGTTATTACAAGAACGCTTCACATTCTGCTCCGGTGCAGATACAACAGAATAGTTATGTGGTAAGTACTTCCCAGCAAAAGACACAAGAAACCTGCAAAGAAACCATTATCATGTTATTCAATCCTATCCAGGTCATAACAAGGCCAAGAAACCAAACCAACACACAATGAGTAGTAATCCCAATGCAACATTTCGAAGGTTCTTGAAATATAGTCTCAGCATATGAGTAATATGACAGAACCAAAACATGCCAGAGAAACCTGAGGCATAGATCAAAAAACAAGGGCTGATATCCATACCGGCATTTTGGTTGCAGAAGGTTAAGTCCACAAACAATGAGTTCAATTGGTTTTCCAGCTTCAAAACATGTTGGATATACAAACTGAAGTTTCGGTGATTCTAGTTTTACATCAACTCTTTTTAAAGTTGTTCCACCTGTCAAAACCAAAACAAATAAGAACAAACTTACAGTAATAATGTCTGAACTCACAAGATTATGCGTATCCAGTATGATAGGCAACAAAAACAGAAGAAAAAGCAAATCACATCATCTTGCCTTTCATAAGACGGAATATCATGTTATTCAAATATACAGTCATCGAGCCTCTTCCAAATAACATCTTTCCAGGTTTAAGAATAAATTCATCAAGATATGCCACCGGATCTTTAGACAACTGCTTAAAGGAACAAAAGGAAACGCTTAATACAGTGAAAAGTCAAAGGGAGGGCTCGCAGGGAAGAGATATTAAGCTGGCATTTTCTCCCTCTAGGACACAAGCTTCCAGATAATGCACAATTTTCAGAAACAGAAGAACTCCAGGACACACAAACCCGTAAGAACTTTAACGTGTATATGGTACTTAAGAGGGAAAATGTTCATAGAAACTAGAGCACCTTTCGAAAATAGGTGAAAACTGAATAGAAGCGAATTTATGTTGTGTCCAAAACATGAAAATGATAAGTAAAACCTAATAGAATGTACCTTCGCCCACATAATCTCTGGCATTGCGATAAAGACGGTCAAAATTGTACATCCTGGACGGATATAGCCCTCCAGCTCAACAGGCATGGTAGCCAACCATTGGAATATCTGCAATTCAAATCACACGAAAATTAATTTTTTGAGATGTCGAAAGGGGTAAATACAGTCTTTGAACACTAAACTGTAATAAAAAGTTCTTGAATATACTTGGTGACGTAGTCTCCGGGGGAACTCTGCTGGATTCCAATCGTAGAGCTTAAAAGAGATCCGTCCTGTAGGGCACTACAATGAGATAAGAAAATTAGTTCACAAAGCACAGAGAAGTTTGATATAACAATGGCTGAAGAGAAACCCACCACAGTTGAGTAATCACTTTTGTTGTCCCCAGGGGAAGGTGAAAGTTCAAACTTTGTGTCATTCATTCCTTCATTTGGATTTGCTTCACCCGAACCTGTAACAGGGACAAAGCTGCCTGCGTTGATGCTATGAGGAAAGGGTACAGAATCCTGAGTGGGAATATTCCGATCTTCAGAAATCAATGAAGCCTCTTGTTCCATTCTCTGGTCACTAGAGCACGTATTATCTGCTTGAAGTTAATAACATGGTCAAGCGGAATCAGCTTAAATTTCCAAGAGAACGAACTCATGCATTGGCATTCTAGAAGAACATGCAATCTAAACAACACAGAAAAATAAATCACATGATGGATATGATTTGTGCTGTTCATGTATACCTTTGCCATCATCATCATCAACATCAATTACACTGTTATCATTCTGTGATAATACTTGCTGTTGTTTAGAAGCAACTCCTCCTTTATCTACAGGTTTCCTTTTCCGCCTGTTGTTGTGACGCTCTAGCTTTCTCCGACAGCTGCGTTTTCCCTCATCAAAGTCCGGAAGCACGTGGAACCTGCCATATGATTTACTCACTTTAAGGATGGAACCAGCATCAATACGACCAAAAAGTGATAAAATTCCCGCTAATAATATTGACTACTGAACCGGTTCAGCTCAGCTTATACAGAGCAAAGAGAGTTGGTTAATGATTCATGTGAAATCTGTGGAATCATTCAAACAGATCAATAGTCTCTCCCCCCAAGTAATCCAATTACCTAAAGATAGATTCAACAGTTTGTAATCCTATCAAAGATAGTTACTTTTGTATGTACCCGTTAAGCCACAAAGCATAGGATTCAAATCTCAAAGCGATAAAGGAACATACTTTCCACACTGTTGACAGTATCTCTTATCCTCTCCATCAAGCACAACGGAGCTAGCATTAGCACACGTAAGGCAAACCTTATGCCTTTTATGATACCCTTTGAGCTCGCTTATATCCACTTCACAACCCGGAACCTGACATCTAACCACGCCCGACCCGCCTCGAACACGCTTCTTCTTCGGCAGCTCGGCCTCCTCCAGCTTCTGATCGAGCTCCGGACACGAGCACGGAACCATACCTTGCACGAAATTGGAACAGAGCAGCCTCGGGTCACGCTTCCTGACCCGATCGGAGCCCGAGCCCGATTCATCCGGAGAAGGATAAGATTCAGATTGCATCGCAATCATCGGAGGAGGAGGAGGGGCGGGAGAGAAGAGGAGTCGGTCGTCTGCGGCGAAGTCAAGGAGATCTCCCCAATCCCACATAGCGGAGGAAGGATCATCGTCGAGCAATGCCGGCGGTTGGATATCCATCTCCGGCGCAGGTGGCGGTTGCGGTTGCGACATAGAAGATATCTGCTGCTGCTGCGTCTTCAAATCGTTAAAGGACCCATTGGTTGTTAAGGAAGTTGGTGATTTTGGTTGAAGGTTTTAGTTTAAATTGCAAATAAGTCCTCCATTTCTGGGGAAAAGTTGTCATTACAAAAACTGAGTTCTTTTGTATTTTATATAAAAATATTAATATAATTTCTACGGCCAGAAGAAATAATTTATCTAAACTAGTGTACAGTTTTTTTTATGAACATGAGCTCGTTGAACTAATAAACACAATAATGATTAGTTTTAATCGTGCTGTAATAGTTTATTCACATGTAACACAATAGTATATGCCTATAATAACCTTTAACCTACAATTTTTAAAAGCTTAAATGAGGTTAAGAAAATTATACAGTATATGTTTTTATGTGACTTGTGTTTTTATATTATGCCTCTCCCCCCTCCTCCCGCCCCCACATTTTTCGATGACACAGTTCCATTAAAATATATTTTAAAAGAAAATTCACAGTTGGTAAGATATGTGATTTTCAAGGCATATAAGATTAGATAGGCTAATTTTCGTTTATCATTTGATAGGCTAATGGATCATTAGTGACACAAACACATGAATATATCTTCTTCTTTTTTGTCAACCATTGAAAGAATACCGTTTTCATACATACAAATCGTTGATATATACTTTATATACAAATCCATTTTTAAGTTTTCAAATAAGAATGAGTAATAGGCATGTCACTAAGATATAAACTTTACTTTTTTAAAAAAATGGAATAAAAGTAAATATAAAGTAAAAATACTTCAATCATATTCATTATTTACTCTATAATAAAGTAATGAATAAACAAAAAATAGATTACTCCATTTATGGAATAAACTTCACTATGAAGTAGCATATGGAGTTGAGTTGGAATATTCTCTACTTTATATTCTATTTTACTTAATTTTAGAATAAAAATAGAATTGAGTTAGAGATGCTTTAATGATGTTGTAGCCTTGTTAGGTGTGTCCCAAACCAAATGCAAAAACATGTTGAAAACAAAATAATTATATTAATTAAAATAAAGTTAAATAAGATTAATGAAAACAAGTTTAAAAGATTTATGAGGTGAAGGAGTGTGTGTGCGCGTGTGAGAGCCAGGTAGGAGTGTTGTGGCGTGACAAGCACGCGTTTTGGTTTTTAAAAGAAAAAAAAACTTAAAGAGAGAAGTCGAGTGCAAGCTACGCGAGTTTGAGGAAACCGATGGTTCATCAGTCGTTATCGAAAACGACGTCAGATCAATGCTATATGGGACTTGAGGTGAGCTCTCTCTCTCTTTTTTTTTCTTTCTTCTCCACGAATAATGGTAGAACTTGGCTTGGTTCCAAGTCAAACACCATAGGAATGTCGACACGTACCTCCACTTACCATGTGATAACTACTGTGTAGCAATAATACATGTCTAGTGATTGGGTGGGTGGTACGAGAATATGTGCTGAAAGTTGAGAGATTAGCCCAGTTCTTGTTAGGGCCAGTCCGGGCCCAAGAGAAAATGACGACATCATGAACAATTGATTGAACCACCTGAACCGATGAAAACAAAAAGGGAGGGCCACTCTTTGTAACATTCGATGATGCAAAGCCAATGCTTTTGAAATCTTTCCTTTTGAGACAAATCTTATTTACCTTTTGTTGGACGGGTGCAACGATAATTCATCAATCTATAATCTCAAAGTTATTTCAAACTCAAAAGGTCACTATGGTTTGATACTTTGATATAGGCCTGGGCAAATAAACCGAACCCGAAAACCCGAACCGGACCCGATCCGATAAAAATGAATCCGAACCGATCCGAACCCGACATAAATACCGAATGGATCTTGTTTTATGGTATTTCGGGTTATGGGTATTATCCGAACCGAACCCGAACTTAAATGGATATCCGATAGAACCCGAACTAATTCAAAATCCCCAAAAATATCTTGAACCAAACATGATCTCAATTCCTAATATGTATAAAAAACACACCAATATATTATTGAACATCTAAAATAATTATCTATTACATGAATAATTAACTCAAATACTTAGCTTAATATATATTTTGGTATATAGTTTATATTAATGTTTGTGTTTAATATTAATATATAGCTTAATATATGTTTTGGTTAGGTCGACTTGAGAAAAGTTTGTGTTTCTCGAAATGTAGTTTTTTATTGTTTACTTTATTATATGTCTAATTTCTTGTTATTGAGCTTTATGTTTAAGAGTTTCATGCTTAGCGTCGATTGAAGTGACGGTTGAAACTTGAAGTTTATAGATTTTTGTTTTATTTTTATTGAATAATATTTTTCATTTCATGAGAACTTGATTTACGTTTTGTGTTGTCAATTATTTGATTTTTTTCTATCAGTAACTATGTTTATCTTTCGTTTGATTTTGGATAATCATGCTTGATGTTCTTTTTTAATTTTTGAATCGATTTTACTTACGTTTTGGTTGCAAAACAGGTATAAATCATGTACTTTTAAATCGAATAACTGATTTTACTTATGTTTTGGTTACAAAGTAGGTACAAATCAGGTATTTTTAAACCGAAGAACCGATTGGGACCCGAACCCGAAAGTATATCGGGTTGTACCGGTTCTTTGAAGATTTACTAACCCCGAACCGAACCCGAGAAAACCCGAACCGATCCCGAACCGAATTTTCATATAATCCGAATGGAGCTGATTTTGATAAACCCGAAAAATCAAGACCCGATTGGATAAAACCGAAAACCGATTGGGACCCCGAATGCCCAGGCCTACTTTGATAGATTCTACAAAGATGGACTCATATATATGACATACAGTATTTCTTTGCAGTTATCTTATTTTGAGGACATTAGTATTTGATCACACCTTGTTACACATTCCTCTTTCAAATTAATTATATGTTAAAGGTTTTTGCAAATCGATTTAGTAATTACAAACTTTTATTTAATCTATCTAGTTATTTTAAAACAATAATAATTACAATTAATTCAACAAATAAAAATTATACTATAGAATACAAATTGTCATGGATATTAAATTACATTTACTTTTTAATTTTTACATAGAAACTCAAAAATATCACTTAAAATGAAACATTGTTTTTTCAAAAATGAAAGGAGTTTTTATTAAATTAACATGGATATAAACCAGTCACATGATACTTGTGCTAAGAGTTTAACTAAGTAGTTAGTTTCAGAAATTCAAAATTATATAATCTAATGATACACGCTGATAAATACAAAAAATAACAGAAAGCTGTATATTATAGTAACTAGCGATTACAACGTATGAATCTTGCATTACAAGGCACATCTCTTGTTGCTTTGTCGGATAACTGAGGCTACCAATAAGCTTCGCTTCCACTATAAGTAACAATGATTACAATAATCTTTTCTTCTTAACCCTGTGAACGTACCATTGCATCACATGTTTTTGATGTTGAACTAATAACAACAAAACCAAACACCATTTTGTGAGCAAAGGTTTGGATTCAGACAAAATCTGCTGAAAGCGTTTGGTTTTTGTGCTTGGTTATGAGGTGGGTATGCCAGGAACTTCAGGAACCGCAGGTTTAGGCTTCTTGATCTTCTCCACGAGCACTGCTTGCGTCGTGAGAACAATGCCGGCAACAGAAACAGCGTTTTGCAGGGCGAATCTTGAAACTTTGCATGGATCAGCGATTCCAGTGTTTAGAAGATCCTCATATCTTCCAGACATGGCGTTGTAACCTCTTCTCCATTCGAGTTCTCTGGTTTTCTCCACCACAACTGATCCATCAACCCCAGCATTGGTTGCTATGACCATTGCAGGTGCCGTCAGCGCCTACAGAAAAAAACACAGTGATTTTTAGCTTTTGAAGATTTTTCAGGAAATAGATAAGGTTAACGAAACAGGGTTTCATTTTGTCATTAAGTTTCATACCGTTGCTACTATATCTGCACCTATTTGTTCGTATGAATCTTCCATTAGATTCTTCTTGATTCTCGGAATCTCATCTAAAAGATGGATATACGTCGCACCACCACCTGGTACTATACCTTCTCTCATGGCTGCAAACGTTGCGTTCTTCGCGTCTTCTATTCTAAGTTTTCTGTCCTCGAGTTCTGCTTCAGTGTGACCTCCCACCTGAATCAACACCGGGTTAAGCTGTGTGTTTTAAGAGAACTCAAACAGATATATCACGAACCAAACAGGTTTTATTTGTGTCTAACTTGGGTAGAGCTGAACTTCTGATGATAGCCTAAGTCGCTGCAGCATATTATAAGCAAAGAAGGGTTATTGTAAAACCGGACCTTTATTACAGCCACACCTCCGGAAAGCTTAGCTATTCTCTCTGCGATTTTTCCTGAAAGATATGAATTATCTGTCTCGGCTAGATCCTTCTTCATTTGAGCTATTCTTGCTTGAATCTCCGGTTTAGTTGAAGGGTCTGCGACTATAGTTGTTGAATTAGCTGTGACTGTTACTTTCCTAGCAACACCTAGCTGATCTGACGTTGCACCCATTAGGCCCATGCCTAAATCTCCGGAAAGATAATCAGCTCCTGTTTTACATCATTTGTCATGTTAGCAACTGAGACTTGTTAGCAAGAAACCGAACATGGGAAGTATAAATGACTGAGCAAGAAAATACCTGTCATGAGTGCAATGTCTTGTAGCAAAGCCTTTTTCCCATCCAACATTCCAGGACATTTAACAACAGCAACATTGATCAAACCTTGCTTCTTATTCACCACCAGTATCTCGAGCACTTCAGCCGAGATATCTTCTGCGATTATAAGGAGCGGAACACTCAGTTGCGAAGTCTTCTCCAGTAAAGGAACTAACTCTTTGGCTGTAGTGATTTTCTGATCCGTTACAAGGATTTTAGCTTTATCGAATTCCACTGTAGATTTCTCCTGGTTTGTGATGAAATGCGGCGACATATAGCCTTTGTCAAACTGTAACAAAAGAAAACATCCCTCATGAATCGCAGAAACACCATGGTCTGACCATCTTAAAGACAGTAAGTGTGAAACTGCCACTGGTGAAGCTTTTGAAACTAACCTTCATGCCTTCCTCAACTATAACAGATGTTTCTGACGAGGAAGATGTTTCAATGGAGATGACGCCATCAGGGCCAATCTTCTCCACAGTTTCAGCAATCAAATTCCCCACAAATTCATCGTTGCCAGCAGAGATTGAAGCCACGGCTACAGAACACACACAAAAAAAAATCCCTAATAAATTATTTGAAACTAAGACAAGAGGTGGATAAAAACTTAGCTGTAGTAGTAACTAATAAGTAGTAAGTAAGTAACCTTTAACATCACTCTTCCCTTTAACAGGAACACTTTTAATTTGCAACACTCTGACCAACTCTTTAACAGTCTTGTTCATTCCATTCTTCACGGAAACAGCATTAGCTCCAAAAGCAATAGCCAAAGAGCCAGCTTTGATCATTTCTCTAGCCAAAATGATTGCAGTTGTAGTCCCATCACCTGCTGATTCGTTCATTTTAATCGCAACCTACAAAAATATAGACCTAACCAGTCTCAGGGTACTCATTCTTACTTATCTGTCATGCTCAAAACTAACAATTCCAATCATTATAGCCACCATGAAAGAAAAACCTCTTGGATAAGTGTAGCTCCAGCATTCTCAATAGTGTCAGGTAGCTCAATGGATTTAGCAATGGTGACACCATCGTTGATCACTTTGATTGTATCTGATTCAGCCAACACTACATTACGCCCTGCGTTCCAAAAAAAATCATTTTCATTATCACTTAAGACGTTTTCTAAGCAGGCGTGGTTAGTTAGCTCATAAACCAATTCAAATTCACCTTAAACCAATTCAAATTCACCTTAAACCGATTTCAGAAAGAGATATTCAAATCTAAAACTCGATCTTTTTTTCCTACTTGCGATGTTCTTAGAGGGTAAGAATCGCAGGAATCATCATCACTCACCTCTAGGGCCTAAGGTGACGGAAACAGCATCAGCTAATTTATCGATGCCGGCTTGTAGAGCCTCTCTGCTATCTTTACCGTACAGTATCCTCTTACCTCCCGCCCTCACCACCAATAATTTCCTCGGAACTTGAAGTTTGTTCCTCTGACCGCTACGGCTCTACAAGAGAGAGAGAGAGGAGTTTCTAATAAGACGAATCTCGGGAAAGAAATGGGACGACTGACGAGAAGAAGAAGAAGAAGAAGAAGAAGCTGAACTCACCGAAGAAATAGATGCCGGCGAGAAGTACGACGGTGAAACGGCGAACATTTCGTGTCTTCCGGTTTATTTGGTAAGGAAGAGAGAGAGAGGTTTTGCTAAGGGTTTTAATTGATGTTTCTGTTGAGGTGAGCGAGTTTGATGACCCGGACGAGTCAAGAGACGAGTCAACTACTTTTCTATTTAAGTCCCTTTGTTCGCTTCTACTTTTTGTAAAAATCCAATAAATATAGTAAGCCCATATATCGGCCCATTAAGCCTGGATAAAACTGAATGAAGGATCTTATTAAACACTGGTTCAACTGTCAAGTATGGCAAAAAAAAAAAGCACATAACATAGATTCTGTGCTGATTAAAGAACCATCAAATAATCAAAACTGAGTCATTTGGCAGTCTTTGAGAAGTCGCTACGAAATCATTTGAGAGGACAATGAGGTGATAACAAGAACAAAATGAAGAGAGTATAAAGCTCATTTGAAAAATGAACAGTTTGCTTTATTAGGAGATTACAAATTAAAAAAAAAATGTGATTCTCATTTAAGGGGACAAACTTTCTCGAAGGCTTCTTGCTCTTTCCTACAGAGATCAAACTCGTTTGTGTAGTAATACATACACCCAACGTAGTCATCCATCTCCTTTTGGCACTTTTGGTGAAGATCCTTCAGCCTGCAAAAATTACCAATCCATCAACAAAACTAATGATTTACCAGAGTTACACAGTATGATTGATAGGTAAAAAGTTTTCTTGATTGATATTATTACAGCATTGTATAAGAGTAGACAACTAAACATCAAAACTGAGTCTTAGAACCAAAATTCCAAGGTGGGTTTTAGTTAAGGAAAAAAAACAATGAGAAGTTGTGAGCAGATAGCTATTTTGGACTCTATTACTTGGTGTGAGCCTATCACAATGATGAAAATGCATGGCACAGATAGCTGTTTTTGGACTCTAAACCATATACAAACAGTTACTAGTCAATTTATCGTGTTCAAAACAACCTGAGCTCTATGAAAAAGATGAGATTTGATAGCTTATCTAGGCAAACCTTTAACTAAATTTTCTTGTGTAGTTTCTTATGATCTCATGCTCGTGGCTAAGAATAGCTCTAAAAGATGCACCACACATTGGCACAGCTATGTTCATATACACTTTTGCTCAATTGATATTCACTACCGTCATCCAAAGGCATCATCCTAAACACTATCAAACCAAAGCAAGCCCAGAACTAATACTAAGGTTGCAAAGAGGTACGTACAAGCCAAGGACACATCGAGTGACGTCACGACCCTTGTCGAGACATTTCTCAGGGTTTGGATCATTCTTCTTGCATTTGAGAAACGCAACGTTCTCAGGCATACATCTTAAACCTATATGCTTCGCCGACGCAGTCAACACCGCAGAAGTTGGGATCGGGTTCCCCGTCGCGTCCACAGCACTCGACATAGCTCACAAATTCGAGATCCCTGAGACTGAATCCCAAAGGAGAAGGTTAAGTTAAAGTTAAATCGCAAAGCAAAAGGAAAATCAAAAATCAAAGAAGCTACACTATAAGCTAACAGAATAACAACGAACATCGTCATCATACCTTTTCAACGGATCGATTTGGATCTTCTTCTCCACTGAACAGAGAGAGAAACAGAACCAGGTGAGGAGTTTCTTAGAGAAAGTGGGCCACATTGGGCCTATTAATATTTTAATGGGCCGAAGTAAAATAATTTAGTGTATTAAGCCTTTTCAGTCTTTCTCAAGCTTCTTCTCACTCACGATTACGATTCCTCTCAGCCGTCATATCGCCGCCGTCTCGTGGCCGTCCACCGTAGGTGAGTTTCTCTGCTCCACCTCTGTATTTGAGCTTACTTTTTTTTGTACTCGGTGAATTTTCCTGCTCAATTTCATTGATCTGCTTCCAAAATCTTTAAAAATGGATGGATTGCTCTTTAGATTTTTAGGTCGCATGATGATACAAATATTGAATTGAGATTTGATCTTGACGCTTTAGTGATATTTCTCTGGTTTGGTGGTATTGAAGTGAGAAAAAATGGGGGACAAGAGGAAGAAGACGTTCATGTTCATACGTCTGGTCTCAGCAGCTGGAACTGGATTCTTTTATGTGAAGAGGAAGAGTAGCAAGGGTCTTCTTGAGAAGCTTGAGTTCCGCAAGTACGATCCTCGTGTTAACCGTCATGTCCTCTTCACTGAGCAGAAGATGAAGTGACTCCAAACTCGCTCCTTTTGTGTGTGTTTCATTGCTTTCGAAGTGCCCCAAAACAAATCTCTGCTCAAGTAGTTTACACTTACGAATCAAATAAGTTCTCAAGCTAAGTTGGGGTTTAGACTTTGTAAGTTTTAGTTTTGAGGACGCATAAAGAAAGTGTGTCTCTTTAATGGTCTAAGTACCTTGGAGTACCTTGGAGTTTCCAAGAGTTGTTTGGGGAGACCCGGCTCGTGTTTGTTTTTTTCCGACAAGACTGATTCGAACGTAGAACAATCTTCTTGAGTGTTGTTGAGTTCTCTAGAACGTATCTATTAACTTCCAGTTCCGTTGCTTTATTGGTTCTCTCGATGGATGATATCAGTGGAGGAGTCAAAAGTCCACTCCTCCCCTCTTTACCAGGAAATCATGATCCAATACATGTGAATCTGTGTAAAAACTTACAAAGTTGTAGGCAAGTCTTCACCAAGGGAGGTGTGTTTAGGTGCTGGCATGTCTCAATAATGACTGGCAACATCTTAGGAGAAGAGTTGGAGAACAGAGAAGCACACAAAAAAAGCCAAGCCATGAGATTGAAATAGTGGGTTCATTTCCAGGTAATGAACTGCCAAAACAGAGTAACTCAACAAAAATATAAAAAAAAAAACGTTTTTTTTGGTCGAAAAATAAATTAAAAAAACTCTTTAAAAACGGAAAAGTTTAGAGATGATGTCTTCCTTGAGACACACTCATAAGTAAAGTCCTTTCAGTCATCGATTAAGTCATTTAGCTTTTAATTAATTACCATAGAAAAAAACAAAAAGAGAAAAAAAGGACAAAACTTTTCAATCCTTTATCATAGATTGCGTCTCTCGCTGGCTCAGAATCTATATGTCGGCTGGAACTGATTGAATCATTTTGCTTTTTGGGTTTTGATCAGCTCAACGATTACGATGCAAGAATCTCCTCCTTCTCCTCAGGTATACTCCAAATCTTTGTTTCAGAACCGCTAAAAACGATCTGGGTGTGTATAAAGATTTGATTTTTATCAGGTTAAAGAACAAGATGCATCCAGATCTCAACCAAGTGGAACCACCCAATTGGATGCTTCAATCCACAAACTCCCAAACCCTATGCCTGTAGGAATCTTGAGGAATCTGAGTCTGAAAAGAAAAGCTTCTCTACCAAACTATGAGAAGAGATTGCTTCTCAGTCCCAGTGTTCCAGAAACTTCTGAAAAGCCTCCTCTTGTTACTACTTCTTCGCCTTATTGGAAAAGATGTTTGTCACTTCCTTCTGCAAATGCTGCTAATAAGTTGTCTCTGGCTACATCCACCCCTCCTGTTTCACCTCTGGTGCAGACTGACCAATCTACATCTAATGTGAGTAGTGTGCAAAAAGGTTTTGATTTTTCTTCCTATCGAAGTAGAATTTTAGAGCTTTTTGTTGTTGCAGAGGGATGGTGCATCAGTTTCAAGATCCTTGTCTATGCCTGGGAGAAACAAAGTCATTGTACGAGCTGTCTCTTTTGACAACAACAACAAACAACAACACGTTTCCAATGAAGCAAGTGGTGGTGGTATGTACTAACTTTCCTTTGTTTTATTTTTTTGCTGAACTCATGAGAATGATGAGTGTTGAATGTTTGTTGAAATGAGGAATAGATTGATTCATAAGAATCTTTATCGATTCAAAGAATTGAACTTTTGGTCTATAGAAACGAAACTTTTCACTCATGTGTGCCTTCTTTCTTGTGTGTGTTTCATTAGCAGATGAAATCACTCCGGTTCCTGCTGAAGAAACAGAAGAAGAGATCCCCGAAGAAGAAGCTGTGTGCAGGATTTGTCTTGATGTGTGTGAAGAAGGTAACACACTGAAAATGGAATGCAGTTGCAAAGGTGACCTCAGGCTCGTTCATGAGCACTGTGCCATTAAGTGGTTTAGCACAAAGGGAACGCGAATCTGCGATGTTTGCAGACAAGAAGTCAGAAACTTACCAGTGATTCTGCTTCGTGTCCCAACAATCAATCAACTTACCACTAGACGGGAACTCACTCAGCAGAATCCACAGCCACAAAACATTAGGTAATAGTAAGAACGTTTTCAAGAACGATCTTATCATTTTCAGAAACATTAACAATTGACGATCGATTAATGTTGCAGTGTAGGGCAAGAGTTTGTAGTGCTTGTACTCATCAGCACAGTCTGCTACTTCTTCTTCCTTGAACATTTACTGGTAATGCTTGCTTTCTTCCCCTGAGATGTCCCAAAACACAGACTCTACGTCCTTTATATGTCATTACAAAGATTACATACATGACAAGGGTTCTTTATATGTTCTGTAGATTCGTGACTTGAAATCACAAGCTATCTTTGTGGCTGCGCCATTTTCATTCACCTTAGCTCTCTTAGCCTCAACATTTGCTGTCGTCCTTGGTATAATACTGTTCCCTTTTTTAACCTTCCCTGTCACAAATAATGAAAATTTGTTAATTGTTATCATCCCAAACTTGCAGCTATCAGAGAATACATGTGGACATACGCAGCTCTTGAGTTTGCACTAGTAGCCTTGCTTGTTCATCTGTTATATGTTACAGTAAGTTAAATACTAAACCATATCTCATATAACCTTTGAAATACTTAAAACACCTAATCTCAGACATACATTGAAAAAAATGTTCTCATGGTAAAGATCTTTGTTTGCAGTTTGGTGTGCATGTTGTCTACTCAATGCTTTTCGCGGGGATTCTTGGTTTCGGGATGGCAATGGGCTTGAACCTGCTGTATGTTTGCTATTCTTCTCGGCTTCTGCGAGTTCCACAGAACCGGAACTTAGTATAAAGAAAGTCTCTTCCCTTTTTCTAGTTCCTTTTGTTCTCCCTTGAAGGCTTGTATATGAAAGTGTATATTGCTGGATAGAAAGATTCGTCTGAAACAGTAAGACCTGTAGATGTACGTTTTGTATGAAGAGACGGGGGTTTTGTGGGATTACAATGAAAATGTGCAAGGATAGCTCTTGTGAATGAGATCAGATACTTCCTTCCGAAATAGTGTCTCTAAGCTTAAAAAGCTTTTGCAAGTTTATGATATGTAGTAGTCATTTTTTGTTCAGGCTTCATTAAAATGTAACGGCCATAAGTTACGGGAAGTGTAAAAAGGGGCGTTCCGAGAATCGAACTCGGGACCTCTCGCACCCAAAGCGAGAATCATACCACTAGACCAAACGCCCTTAGTTGGTAAACATAACATTGTTAGTTTTAACTAACCTCAAACGGAAAACAACAAACCAAGACAGCTTCATGGGTTCATGGTGATGCTATATTACAAAAGGTGAAAATAAAGATAAAGCAAGAAGCACAATTAAGAAAGAAGGTTCACCTAATTGATTCCACAGTTATAGTAAACTAGAACTGAAGTTAAAAACATATTATGTTGCAAGTTAACGTTCTTGATCCAAAATAGACAGCTACACATTGCAGAAATTACAAAGTCTATTACTACTACCGAAGAAACAAACTTCACTACCAGAATTAGACAAAGTTATCGCACGTTACGGGACAATGCTTTAAGCTTTTTCATATTTATTAATTTTGATTTCATATAAAATAGAATTCATAAATAAGATAAAAAGCCATATTCCCTTTTTAACAGCAGTAAGAAATCGTATTCCCAATTCATTTTGGCAAAAAAATATCTCATAAATGGGTTAATGATCAAGAACAAGCTTAACTTATTATTTTGAAATTTTGAAGTATGACATTTGTGTATGAAGTTTTAGACATGCTTCATCTCCACAACAAAGACAACTGAGGTCAAACACAAATGCCATGACATTAAATGGAATCCATGCCCAATATTGGATATATCTTTTTAAAGATCACTAAAGCACCTATTATATACATTATGAATTTCTTGACAATTCAATTCTTAAGAAACTGAAGTTTTTTAAAAATACTATAAATTCAATAAACTTTAAGGGAGATCGTGTATCCATTTTAGCTAGACTATATATAAATGGTTATACATAATTGTACTATATCTCCACAAGGTAACAAAAAATTGTGTTTTTACTTTTTAGAACAAATGGATAATCAAAATGTAACTAAAGTATTATAACACATGAATATATTTGAATATTGAAAGTATTTATAATTTGATGGAAAATATAGTAAAATAATATTTATTCAAGTCTGTAGTGTTTTGAAATTGTTTTTGCATAGGTTTTTGTGACACAACTGAGATAGATCATTTTGAAGTTCGCAGAGCTTCATGTGAAGAGCTCATCGGTTTACTGTCGAAAATGGAGAAGAATTGAAGAAGAGCAAAGAAAGAACATAAGTAGAGAAAAAAAGTTTAGAGTTAAACCCAATTTTGATTGAAGATGAAAATGAACCTAAGTTTTTTTAGTCGAAAAACAAGAAAATGAACCTAATAATCTCTTTGTTGTTGAATGTGAAAATGAACCTAAGCTTTTAATCATTGTTGAATGCACAATGACTTATCAAAATAAGAATGTCTATTATAGTATCAGAGTTCATAGTAAAAGTAGCAGATGATTTCCCACATAACCAATTTCATAATTATTTAATCTATACAAATGATTTAACTTGCTTTAGTATTTCTGAAATATTGGATTTGAAATGTTTCTATTAGACCATCTTCTACCACATCTTGAGAGGAACTATTTAATCTATACAAATGATTTAACTTGCTTTAGTATTTCTGAAATATTGGATTTGAAATGTTTCTATTAGACCATCTTCTACCACATCTTGAGAGGAACTATTATAATTTTACATTGTGTGGATGATGATACTCGAACAATATATATGTGATGTGTTAATTTTCCACTCTTAAGTTAGTTTTTTTGGTGTAGGTTACGTCTATTACTAATAGAAGATTATTACTAATAGAAGATATAAGTCAAATTTCAGAAACATAATTACTTATTGGCGCAGTTGTTTGATTTAACTTATATTCAACGTAATATTATAAACTGTTGGTTTTATAAAAAAAATCATGTATAACTTTTATATTTTGTAATTTATATATAGAGTAAAATATATTATTTTATAATATAGATGTTTGATAATAATTTTTTTTTATTTTTACATAATATTATATTAAAATTTTTATAACTTGATGCAATTTGATATAATTATACTATTCATATATTAACATGTTGTTTTTTATTAATTTAAATAAATTATAAAAATATTTTTTTGCATTAGTTTTCTATGAGTTGTTATTAATTTTATGATATTTTATTTTCTTGAAATTTGAATTATCAAAATTTTTATATTTAATTAAACTAAATAAGGTAATATTAAATTTAAAAATTGTTTTATATAATATATACTATATTGTAATTGGTATTCCCAGATTATCAATAACACCATCAATTTTGTAATTGTAATTAATTAATTTAAATTGATTTTAAATACAATAGCATAATTTATAAATAAATAAAAATATAAAAGAAGTAATTAATTTATTATAAATATAATAGCTAAATGTGTAAATAAAAAATTGTTAATTTATTGTAAATACAATGACTAAATATGTAAATAAAATGAAGTAATAAAAATATATTACTATCCATGTTTCTAAACAATTCTCATTTATATTGATATTCATGTTTTCAGACAGTATCAAATTTTAGTTTTTTTAGTTTTAATTTCAGTTTTAATAATATAAATAAGTAATCTCGTAGGGTAAACAACTGCTTGATTAGTTAACTATGCATTGACACACAAAAAAAACCACTATACATTGACGCGAGACTACGTCTTACCATCAAAATAGGTAAATACAAACATAAAAGAACAAAAACATATAAAATATAGATTTATTCATTAATAAAACACGAAGTTGGCTGAATCAAGTCCAACAAAAACCATTTTTAAAACAACTAACCAATCAAAAACTCATTAAAAGACAGACACTTCCCATCTGCCAATTCATATCTCCTCTTCATCATTGGATCTTAAGGACACAAGAAGAATGGGTGGGATGTGCATGTCTTCGTGTTGTGGTGGTGGTGGTGGTGACGATGATGGTTCGAGTTTACTACTACATCTCCTCATCATGGTGGTCGTTTGTCTCTCTGTCATGGCCGTCTGCACCTCCAACGAACGCCGTACATCCGTTCGTGTTGTCCGGTGCCGTTGACCAACCATCTATATATCAGATCAACAACAACTCTACAGAAAGATTACTTCGAATCCTTTTTAATACATGTATGTGTTTGGTTCTTGTTTAGTGATGAATAACGTGTTTGGTCTTGGTTCTTCACTATGTTTTTTTCCTCTCTTGTTAACAAAATAGATGGGTCAGAATGATATAAAATCACATAACCTCCAGCGAATTTTTCACCATACAACAAACTATTGGGGTAAAACTAAAATAACTTCAAATATGCTAGGCGTTTTTGAAATTTGACCTTCTTTGTGATTGGTGATGAAGAAGAAGATCAAACGAATGGCTCTCATGTATCATTACACTATACTTCCTCTCTTGAATAACTTTTACTTCACTTTCCATATCATTTTCACATCATCGAAACAGGATCGCTTGAGAAAGTGATAATGAAGAAGACGCCTAGTTACGTGAAAGACACGCTTGAGGACTTGTTTGAGAAAGTGATCAGTGAAGGAATGGCCAGGGGTCAAGAGCTCAGCCTCAGCGAACAGTTCTTCTAGTGGGAAAGTTTCATGCATAATGAGTTTTGACCTGTGTAGTATGTAACTGATGATACTAGATAAAGTATCTGTGAATTTGAGACATTCGTTGATCCAAAGAAGATACACATTGCAACCTTGTATTATGGGATCTAATAAGCCTGAGTTTCCAACAAATCTCTGAAAACATTTAGATCGAGTAGTTTTTTTTTCCTGGAACAAGAATATATAAAGATTATATATTATACAAAGACAATATAACAAATATAAAAACAACAAACAAATCGAATCATGAAGAAGACAAATGTGTATTTTTCTTTTGTGACCATTCAATCTTTTTTTTTTAGTATCCTTTCTGTTATATAACCGATCATGAATCTTCTCCCCTGCTTTTTTTTCTTTTGGGCAACAAGAAGTTCTTGCTTGCTTTCTGGTGGCAAGATCTTTTGGTTTTGGTCATTGAGGAAGAACAGGAGGTGCGACAGCTCTAGTGTTGTAAGATCTACAATGTCCACACTTCTGTCCGATTATGTGGAAGTATACTTGTGTTGTGTCGTTACAGTCGTTGCATAGTATCCAAACCTGTTGAACGCCACACACAGAATCTTATCAGTAATCTTTCTGCAACACTACCGATTTTGTCTGAGCTTGAGTGAAAGAGAAGAGAAGAAACTTATCTACCTTCTTGTCGCGGTAATCTGAAGGCATAGAAATGGCTTCGACCTAAGAAAACCAAATGAATAGAATTTGATTTTTTTATAGTTATTACTTATTAGTCATTCATCTGCTATATTCAACAATGGATTTTGAAACTAACCTCTTCATCCATTCTCTGCCATGTTTTAGACATATCAATCACTGACCTCGAGCAAATAGGACAGCAAAATCTACATCAAACAAAAAAACACAACACATTCACAATCAACCACAAGGTTTAAACAGATAGACAAATAACCAACAAGAAAAAAAGTGAATTACTTGTCACGCTTGAGCATCTCATGGTAGCATTCACAATGCATAGTATGTCCGCATTTCATCACTGTCGTCTCTTTAAGAGAGTCAAAAAGATACTGCAGCAAGAAACAAAAGCATACTCACTCACACAATTAGCTAAAATCTCCGAGATACGCCTTAAGGCCCTTTTAACACACATACACAGTACCTCGTAACAAATGGGACAGTGATGTCGCATTGAATCCTCCACACAACGATGGTTGTTGCGCAGACCAATCCCATAACAAGATCCTAAAAGTTAGTTTACCATTTTTATAAGTCAGTCAACAACACTTGTTTTTTTTGTTTTGGTCTGAAACTGAAGATGAATAAGTTAGTTTACCACACTTCTTGCAATGGAAGAAGTTCTCACGCCCACCAACTCTGCAACATGTTAAAAATTCAGAAACTCATCACACAATTCTAAAAAGGACTACAAAAAGAGAAACCATAAGAAAGATTCTCTCACCTACAGATTCCGCAGTCATCACAATGGAACTGTTCTTTCTCAGTCTGAAACAGGACAAACATGAGCAATGATTAGAATCAAATACTGACAAGAAAGAGAATTCAAATCAAAATATCTTTTACATTATCATCATAGAATTTGCAGATATTGCAAAAGTATTCTCCCATGTTGACACCACAGTTGGAGCAAACTTGAGCTACCTGATAGAAACAAACACATTGGAACAAAACCATTTTTCACATGCGAGCTCAAACATCGAGTGATCATCATAACTCATAAGAATAGTTATAGTGATGAGAATAGTTACCGTCTGTTCTGTGTCGCAAACAGAACAAATCACCTGAAAAAGAAAAGGTCAAAAGATGCAACAGATTAGGACAAAAAATACGAACTTGCTGAGATCAGATAATTCAGTTAAGAGAATGGGATCGTGTACATGTTTAACGTCTTGACGAACAAGCTCATGACGGTCGTAAATATTGCGCAATGTGCTCTGTTTAAAAGAGGAAGGTTAAGGTTATGACATAACAGGAAAAGTAATTTAAGATGATGAGTTGATATTTTATTACAACGTTCTCGTTGTGACAATGGCGACAAGCGAAGACTTCGTTGCAACATGGAGCTCTGATTTGACATCTCCTCCTGTAATGCTGACACCTAATATACATGGAAGAGATGGATCAGAAAGAGTTCATATTTGACAATTGAGAATTATCAAAGTTTCTGGATCGAGACAGATCTTATGGAAAAAAGGAAGAGACTTTGTGAAAACCCACGAATCAGATATGATATATACGGATCCTTTAGAAAAAAGAGAGACGAATCATGGAGGAAACCAAACGAGACATGAACACCCACAAAGGCACAAACCAGGAAACATTGATCTGCTAAAAGCAGAGTAAAAGACATAAAGAGAAACAGAGGAGTTTTTTTTTACCCGAAACCCATTATGCCAAAATGAAGGCGATCATTGGGCGAATCTTCCATGAGAACAGGAGGAGATGTCTCTCTCTCTCTCTCTCTCTCTCTCTCTCTAAATAAGATGTGGATTTGGATTTGAATGGGCTATTGAAGCCGATAGTTTTATCGGAACCGCAAGGCCATAAATGAAAACAGACCCCCACTTCTTGTTTTTTTATAACACAACAGTTCTTCAATCTTTCCTATTTGCAGAATGAAGAGAGGAAAAAAAAAGCTTGGATCTTTTCTCTCTCTCTCCCCTTATGAATGTTGTTAGCTTGGGAGTTCGTTAGATTTGGTTAGCTATAAAGAAACTGAATAATTAAAGATAAGGTGGAGAAAATGGAGGGCGATGTGATGACATGGACACAACCGGTCAGAGCAGACAAAATTTCTTATTCTGACTGGATCCGGTCGGCTTCAGACTCACACCAAGGGTCAACATATTAGGATCACTCCAGGACCAGGACCAGGACCATAAAACCGCACCTACTACGTCCTGGCTTTGATTAATCAATCCATCTATTATCAATTAGTTTTAAAGTTGAAAATTTATGTAACTTTATATGATATCATAGTTCATGTATTAGTCAATCTACCTATCATTAATTATTTTTAAGATTGAAAATTCATCTAACTTAACATGATATTATAGCTCAATTCATACAATCTAACACGATATTTAGTCGATCTAGTTCAAGATTGGTCTATCAATCACTGTCCAGTGTATTAGGCCAACAAATGTTCAAAAGTTAGAATGGATATCAGCTAATATGCAAGGGAGTTTGGAAGTTAGAATGGATATCAGCTAGTATGTAAGGGAGATAGAGAGTAGTAATAGTATCAACAGAGAAATCCAATTGGATATTCATTCACATATATACATACTTGAATACAATTTCTTTAATATTTTTTTTTTGTTATCAACTAACGACCTATTTACAAAGTCTTGATTATTATCTGTACACTATCTTTTCACCCCCCACAAAGAAGAATCAAAGAACCCTTCTTCCTCCTATGCAGTTGAATCTCCCAACCTCACCCTTTCAAGCAACCAATCTTGTTCTACAATCAGAAATCAACCAGCTCCTATAGGCTAGAGACTCCGGTTCTGGATAGAGTTTTCAGTTCAGTGGAAGGAACCGTCTGAGACAGGAATATGTTACCCTTTGAATCTTTCCTGATGTAACTCTCCATCTCATGGCTCATCACTATGTTGCATTGTCTCCAACTCTCACACATCATATCTACCCCAAAGTACCTTAAATGGTCGGATATGCTGATTGCCATTACCGATCTGAAACAACAAAAGCCCTCAAATTATACTTGGATTCATGTCAAAACTTAATTGTATCCAACTGAAAACATTGAAGCATAATCCATGTTGTAGATACTCCAGTCAAAATGTCATGTACTAAAGTGAAAACATGAAACAAATTAGTTACCTGCAACATGTAGGATCTTCACCGGTGTTGTCACAAACTTTCTCAGTACCAAAACGAAAAAGTTTCAAAACACTGAGGTCTCTTACCCACACCTGCAACCCAAAATACCCAATTACCAAATGTTGTACAAATATCTCAATACTGTTACTCTGATGAACATTTTGTTACCTCTGTTGGGAAGTGGTGGTATGTTTTCTGAGGAAAATAATAGAAGTAAGGAGGCAGGTGAGGAACTATATCTCGGTCATGTGTGATCCTGAAGGTATTAGGCACAAGCGAACTGTAATAAGATGCAAAATCCGCATTCCCAATACGAGGTTGCCCAAATGTCATGACCTGTACATTTTCTTCTGCTTCATTTACCTGTGGATTTACATCTCAACTCAAGTCAATTAACATCTTCAAAGGACATAAGCATGGCATATAGCAAAGTAAGTTAAGAGTCAAGGATGGTTACAACTAGGTCTAGCCCACAAAAGGCAGCCATGGCTCCTCCCATTGAATGACCAGTCACCATAATGGTGTTGATGTTCTCCCCATAGATTTTCTTCGCCCGTTTCACTGCACCCAAAACTGCAGGCCTAACCGTTGTATTGTGATAAGCAGTATAAAACCCATGGTGGACCTGCCAATGAAGGACCACTATTACAAATTCCACCTTACAACACGATGCCAAAAACTTGTTGGTTAAAGTGTACCATTGCATCTGGCATATCAGGGTAATTCAGATCGAGCTGTTTCCAAAACAAGTCAGAGATCCAATTTTGTATGCTGCACATGTTTTGGAGTTGATTAAGCATCAACCAAGTTTAGACCAAAGGTGTAGTAGCTCAAGAATGATACCTGTGTTCTTGAGTTCCCCGGAATGCAATAACGATAGCATTCAAATCCTTTGCTACCCCAACATATCCCTGTTATTTACAATTTAAATGAAGTGTTATCAATAATTTTCAATGCAAGAACATCATGTCCTCATAAATCTTAAGATACTATGCCAAACCTGTAGGCAGTACTCAATGTCAACTACGATCTCTATGACTTGGAAACCCTGCACCATATTATAATGCACAATTTGAGCTACTAGATTTTACACGTACCTGTGGCTTTTAACAGTGAAATGTTATACCTTTGTCAATCCATTGCATCTTTCGCAGGTCCAAGTGAAAAGTTGTGTCAAATCAGACATATAAACCTGCGTGCATATATAAACTTGATTCATCCATCTGATCTGGTGTACTTTTTTTATCAGCATAACCTCTCTAGTAATGCTAGTAAAGATATATAAAAAGATTGTTACACATGTAGTAATATGGTATGAGCTTACCGCAGAAGTATACTCCACAAGTGTTAAGGCAAGTGTATGGTTGTAAACAGGTCGACCATCATTGCTCTTCAACTTGAGCACTTCAACTAGACCAAGAGAGAAGCTCACACCATAAGTTTCACAATTTTTTCAAGCTTATTATCTTGATTAGACTCAGAGAGAGAGAGACATAATCAGAAAGCAAACAAAAGTTCCATTTATTACCTCTTCCACATGAAAAGATAAGAAGACAAGTAATAAGTGCCAGCAAGAACAAGAACCATCTCTTTTGTCCCATATTCTTTAGCTAATTTGAGTAAACTTGAGCTAATTTGAGTAAACTTGAGCTAATCAAAGCAGTTGAAGGATAAACCAGACAGAAATTGAACATCAAAACAAGAGAATCAAATCCTTTAAGGCACTATCTGGATTCAGATTTCAGATAATCCTCGTCTGAATATTTATATGCAAAGAAGAAACTGCGGTGATATACGAATATTCGTTTTTTTTCTTTCTAATTTCCAGTTTCGTCCTTTACACGCAACACCGAAGAAGAGACTCGTGTTCGTTTATATTAAGGGTATTATCGGAACTATATAAGTATGTTGACCGATGAAAGGTGCTCTTTATCCTCCAATGGAATTGCAATTATGTAAAGCCACAGATTTTAATATAGTTTTGTCGTAAAAGTTTATACTTTGATATTTGAACTATTTCGATAACATACAATATACCATTTACATTTTTGCATATTTGAATCCAATATCTATGTGGTCATGGTATATAAAAAAAGAAATGTAATCTGGTTTTCATTTTTTTTCTGCTACTTATATACAAAGTCTTGTTTACATGTATCTATCTATACACTTTCTTTCTTTCTTTCTTTATTTCAAGACCACAATGAATCACAGAACCATTCTTGTTTCTCCACACCGGAATCTCCTTCTCAAGCAAGCTTAGCTTGACCAAGACTTGAATCAACCGATTTCTATAGACTAAAGATCCCCATTTTCGATAAGAGTTTTTGTTTTGTTACCGTTCGTGGAAGGAAGAGTCCGCGACATGATTAGGTTACCCTTTGAATCCTTCTTGCTGAATCTATCCATCTCATGGCTCATCACTATTGAGCATTGTCTCCAAGTCTCACAATGCAACTCTACCCCAAAGTACCTTAGATGGTCAGAGATGCTATTGCCCTTCACCGATCTGAAACAACAAGACCCACAAGTTATACTGGAATCGTGTAATAAATGTCTGTTTACTAAGCTAAAAACATGAAACATAAGTCTTCTTGTAACGAGTCTTGACCAATAGTCATCGATCAGGTGAAATATGGTAGGCTCCTAAGGTTCTATCTGCGGGCTTGTTCTTGCTAGTGTAGGTTTATTGCGAAGCGATAATATATCACCAACTTGTTTTAGAGGGGTTGATAGTTACCTGCTGCATGTAGGATCTTCACCAGTGTTGTCACAAACCTTCTCCGCACTAACAAGATTCGAAAAATTATCTCTTACCCACACCTACAAACCGAAACACACCATTATCTCTTTCATCGGTTCTTCCACAGAGTTTATAAACCAAGCGGACAAATTACACTCAGATGACACTGGAAACATCACCCGAGTAGTCCAATTTTTTTCATGAGCTTTAAATTTGAAAAATGTCATTCTGATGAACATCCAGAAACCGATGTTACCTCTGTTGGGAAGTGGTGGTATGTTTTTCGAGGAAACCGATTACAGTAAGGAGGCAGATGAGGAACAATATCATGGTCATGCGTGATCCGGAAGGTATTAGGCACAAGCAAACTGTAGTAAGATGCAAAAGCCACATTCCCAACACGAGGTTGCCCAAATGTCATGACCTGTACGTTTTCTTCTCCTTCATTTACCTGCGAATTTACATCTCAAGCAAAGTCAGTTAACAACTTCAAAGGACATGACCATAACATTAACAAAGTTAGCTTAAGTCAAGGATGGTTACAACTAGGTCTAGCCCACAAAAGGTAGCCATGGCTCCTCCCATTGAATGACCAGTCACAATGATGTTGATTTTCTCCCCATAGGATTTCTTCGCTCGTTGTACTGCACCCAACACTGCGGGCCGTACAGTTGTATTATGATAAGCACTATAAAATCCATGGTGAACCTGCCAGTGTAGACCACTATTACAAATTCCACCTTACTACATAAAAGTCCCGATGGAAAAGTTTGCAGTTAAAGCGTACCATTGCATCTGACATGTCAGGGTAATTCAGATCGAGTTGTTTCCAGAACAAGTCTGAGACCCAATTTTGTATGCTGCACAAGTTTGGGATTTGATTAAGCAATCAGCCAAGTTTAGGCAAAAGGTGTACATTAAAGATTACAGTGACGAGAACAATACCTGTGTTGTTGAGTTCCCCGGAATGCAATAACGATAGCATTCAAATCCTTTGCCACCCCAACATATGCCTGTTGTTTTACAAGTAACACGTAATGATATTAAAAGTTGATCAGTGAAAGACATTGTGTCCAGGTGTAGCTTATGATACGATGGCAGACCTGTAAGCAGTGCTCAACGTCAAATATTATCTCTATTACTTCGAAACCCTGCACCAATGCCCAATTGGAGCTATAAGCTTTTGATATACTGTGGGCCTGTGGCTTCAAACAGTGATTTGCCTCAATAATTGTTATACCTTTGTAAAACCATTGCATCTTTTGCACGTCCAATTGAAGAGTTCTGACAAGTCAGACATATAGACCTGCATAAATATATAAACTTGACTCATCCAATATCTGGTGCATTTTTTCATCAGCATAATGTTTCTTCAACAGCAGTGCTAACAAGAGTACTGACAACGATAAATGAAATCATGACGACAAGTGTTGCGCATCTAGTTCATTTGTATTCTTAGACAATATTAGAGATAAATGGCAAGCATTCTGTAGGAACAGTAGATTAAAGGTGTTTTTGATGACTGTAGTATCTGCCATATTAGCTTACCGCAGAAGCATACTCCACAAGTGTCATGGTAAGGGTATGGTTGTAAAGAGGTCGATCATCATCGCTCTTCAACTTGAGAACTGCAAATACAAGAAAGAACTTCACCATAAAATTCACTTCTTTCATTCTCTTGATCTAGTTATAGCCTCACAGCTCATAAACCAAGTACATATGAGAATGTGGGTATCATAAAGCTTTGAAATCAATGTTTTGATATCTTCATGGTTCCTTATGCATCTGACTGATACTAAATGGGATATGGATTGATTTGTTCCACTTGAATGAAAAAAAATCGTGACAGAACATGTAACTAGCCCTTTAATGAATCATAACTATTCCAGTGGGAAAAAAAAAATCAAACTTCACATTGTGTTGTAGCCAGAGTATATATATATATTTTGGTTTATCTTTTCGCAAAGAAGCTATCTATACACCTAAGTTTCCAAGCTCATTATCTTAACCAGACTCAGAGGAAGAAACTGAAAACTTAAAGAGTTCCCAAAAAAGGAAAGAGATAGAGAATCGTTATAGAAGTTTAATTACCATCTGTTCCACTTGAAAAGGAAAAAAGAAAAGCAAAAATTGCCACCAAGAACAACCATCTCCTTTGTCCCATGTTCTGCCAAGAAGCTCAACATTCATAAATCAAAAATCATGGAAAATTGAGCTAAATTTAGGGAATCAAATAAGCAAACGAAACCTTACACAAAGAGATTCAGTAATCAAATCAAGCGAACGAAAAGCTTACTTCTTTGACCACGATACGAAATTTCTCTCGTGATCGGAGATATTACCCAGCTATAACATCACCGGCGACAGATATTATATCAAATTTAGGAGCCTGCGCGATCTGCGATGACGACGATTCGCTGGAGAGAAGAAGGTGAAAGAGGGAGGAACGCGAAGAAATACGAATCTTTCTTTTTTTTTTTTTTTTTTTTTTTAATTTAAATTTAAATTCCACTTTCATCCTCATTTATACGCAAAGGCGTTACTAGCGTGTTTGGATCTTAATAAGGGTATTATTGGAATTTAAGCTGTAGCGTGTCATAGATTCGAGTGCTGAGGTGTCATTTGCGTGATTTGGCGGGATAAATGGATACCGTCTGTATAGTTAAGCCCATGGGCCTTTTGGCCCAGTAGTGCAAACTGAAGTCCATGGCGGGAATTTCCGAAAACTCAGGTGGCGGGAAGCCACGTGGCACATCTGAGCCCTAGGTTTGATCTTGACGAAATCAACGGGTATAAATCGAGTCGGAAGATACGTTCGTTAAAGCGTTGGGTCTTTGACTTCTTTTTTAATTTTTCTCGTTTATTTTTTAATCGTTGCTTCGACATTAAAATTCACTTTTGATTTTGCTCTCAACAACAAGAACCCTCGATAGAGCGGCGTCCATGGCGAGAGCTTCGAAGAGCGAAGTTTCTTCAGACGAGGCTTACTCGTCTGAGGAAGAGGTGCAAGTTAACGATCAGGTCAATGTGGAAGAAGATGATGATGAGGAGCTCCAGGCCGTTGCTCGCTCGGCGGACTCCGATGAGGAAGCACCCGCCTCTGACGACGAGGTTGTTGTCCCTGTAGAAGATGACGACGACGAGGTACTTCTTCGTTTCTGTTCGCCCCTCTTCGATTCGAATACCCATTCTCATATTCGCTGTGATTTTGATTGAAATTTTGATTTTTTTTTAATTTAACGACGGTTAGGGTTTCGTTTGGGCGTGTAATTGAATGGTGTGTTTGGGTATTGTATTCTATAATTGTAACTTTGGGGGGGTCTTCTAAGCTTATGTTTATGTTAGTCTTAACTTTTAGTTCGAGTCATAGGGGTATCGATTCCTTTTGTTTGAAAGGTTTTTGCTTTTGAGTCCAATGCTGCTTTGTTGCTCATTATGGTGGTATGTTAATGTGACGAGTGAGTATATTTGACTCCTTTCATGATTTGATGAGCATGTATAGGACGAAGGAGATAATGAAAAAGCTGAAATCAGCAAACGTGAGAAGGCTAGACTTAGGGAGATGCAGAAGTTGAAGAAGCAGAAAATTCAGGATATCTTGGACGCTCAAAATGCTTCCATAGATGCAGATATGGTAAGCTAGAAAAAAATGTTATGATTTGAGCTGTTTGTCTTTTACATCCCGAGGCGTTGAATATTCTCTATCGTTCTACGTATGTAGAACAACAAAGGAAAGGGAGGATTGAAGTATCTTCTGCAACAAACCGAGTTGTTCGCGCATTTTGCTAAAAGTGGTCCATCCCCGTCTCAGAAGAAGGGGAAAGGAAGGTGTGTTGAATGTAAATGATCTCAATATATATTCTGGTCAATCATCTGAAGTTTCATGGAATATGATGAGCACTCTGTCTCATTGCTTTAATTTATTGGGTTTCACTTTATCTTCAGGGGTCGTCATTCTTCCAAACTAACTGAAGAAGAGGAGGATGAAGAGTATCTTAAGGAAGAAGGATCTGGAGGCACACGATTGCTCACACAGCCCTCTTGTAAGTACCTAAATATTGCTCCTCTTTATGTAGAAAGGGCGCATAATTCTGACCTCTAACCAGAACTTATATATAATAGGATTTGACACCGTACGTTTACTTCTCTCATGTGTGTTTTACGTATTTACGCAGTTGTGGCCTCACAGTTTCTACGTATGCTTTGTAAATTCTGTTGAGTTCTACAGATCTGATTTATATACTAATATCACAGGTATTCAGGGGAAAATGAGAGACTACCAATTGGCTGGTTTAAACTGGCTCATTAGGTTGTATGAGAATGGCATAAATGGAATTCTCGCAGATGAAATGGTAAACCATTGCTTACCAAAGTATAGATTAAGTTTTCTTGTAGCTCTCTATTTTCTCTGATGCTAATCTTTGCTTCTTTTTTATTTCATGGTCTAGGGTCTGGGGAAGACACTTCAAACAATTTCTTTGCTGGCTTACCTGCATGAATACAGGGGAATTAATGGTCCTCATATGATAGTTACTCCAAAATCAACCATTGGTAATTGGATGAATGAAATTCGCCGATTTTGTCCCGTCCTGCGTGCTGTGAAATTCCTTGGTAATCCTGAGGAAAGGGTAAGTCACAACTGCTCTGCCATTTTCATGATTGTATATGTGCCCTTTAGGATTCTGAAATGTATGTTAAATTTCGCAGAGATATATTCGTGATGAACTGCTTGTTGCGGGAAAATTTGACGTTTGTGTTACAAGCTTTGAGATGGCTATCAAAGAGAAAACAACCTTGCGACGCTTTAGCTGGCGTTATATAATCATTGATGAAGCTCATCGAATTAAGAATGAGAATTCACTTCTTTCAAAAACCATGAGACTTTTTAACACCAATTATCGGCTTCTTATCACAGGAACCCCCCTTCAGGTACTTGTTCAGTCTCATGATCTATAATTTCCTTAGAGTTCACAACAATCCTGTCAAAGAAAAATCTGACTGTATGTTGAAACTACTTCATTATTATTTGTACTTGGTTTTGTTTCAGATAACTGTTCTCATTTGATATATTCATATTTGTTTCTTTTATACAGAATAATCTCCATGAGTTGTGGGCTCTTCTCAATTTTCTCCTGCCGGAGGTTTTTAGTTCAGCAGAGACTTTTGATGAGTGGTTTCAAATATCTGGTGAAAATGACCAGCAAGAAGTTGTTCAACAACTTCATAAGGTATGTATTCGTGGTTATCAATTTTGTTCTCTCTGTTGATGCTAATCTCTTGCCTCTTATGTTTCCAGGTTCTCCGACCATTTCTTCTTCGGAGGTTAAAATCAGATGTAGAAAAAGGCTTACCTCCAAAAAAGGAGACAATACTCAAAGTTGGCATGTCTCAGATGCAAAAACAGTACTACAAGGCGTTACTACAGAAGGATCTTGAAGTCGTCAATGGTGGTGGAGAACGCAAACGTCTGTTGAATATAGCAATGCAATTGCGCAAATGCTGCAACCACCCTTATCTCTTCCAGGGTGCAGAGCCGGGTCCCCCCTATACCACAGGAGATCACCTTGTCACAAATGCAGGTAAGATTTGCATACGAATTAGTTCTTCCAAATATCTGTGGCCAAGTGTCTTAGTTATTTCTGGTGTGACTCTTGTTTCTAGGTAAGATGGTTCTCTTAGACAAGTTGCTACCTAAATTGAAGGAACGCGATTCAAGGGTTCTGATATTTTCTCAGGTAGACATTAGCACAAACAAATAAGGGCTCCTTTCTTTGTTTCCTTTTTTTCTAAGTGATATTCTTCTTGTTTCTTGTTCATGTTCTAATGATTTTGCTAATCGATATCAGATGACAAGGCTTTTGGATATTCTTGAGGATTATTTAATGTATCGGGGGTACCAGTATTGCCGTATTGATGGAAATACTGGTGGTGACGAACGAGATGCTTACATTGAAGCCTACAACAAGCCAGGAAGTGAGAAGTTTGTTTTCTTGTTATCCACTAGAGCTGGAGGGCTTGGTATCAATCTTGCTACTGCAGATGTTGTGATCCTTTATGACAGTGACTGGTTAGCTCCTTTCTTTTCTATTGAGGTTAAAGATTATTTTCATCATGCTTAATGAGGTGAGTGGACTCTGGCAGGAATCCCCAAGTTGACTTGCAAGCTCAAGATCGTGCACATAGGATTGGTCAAAAGAAAGAAGTTCAAGTATTCCGGTTCTGCACAGAGGTTAATCTTGTGCATGTGGATTAAGTAAGAACAACATCAAGAACCTAAAACTAATTTTGTATTGGTCTTATACAGAATGCTATTGAGGCAAAGGTGATTGAGAGAGCTTACAAGAAGCTGGCACTTGATGCTCTGGTAATTCAGCAAGGGCGACTGGCAGAACAGAAAAGTAAGTGTTTGTCTACTGAGATTGTAATATGCATCGGCTTCTTTCATATAGAGATGTATTGTGTCTTATACATTTGTTTCTCTTCTTTACTTTTCAGCTGTTAACAAGGATGAGTTACTCCAAATGGTTAGATATGGTGCTGAAATGGTGTTCAGTTCTAAAGATAGCACAATTACGGATGAAGATATTGACAGAATCATTGCCAAAGGAGAAGAGGCAACTGCTGAACTTGATGCGAAGATGAAGAAATTCACTGAAGATGCGATACAGTTTAAAATGGATGACAGTAAGCATTTCATGTAACCTTTTGTCTTGATTTTAATGGTAACTCCTTTTCATGACTAATAGGAGATCCGAATAACTGTGATTTCCGGTTTGTTGCAGGTGCTGAGTTTTATGATTTCGACGATGATAATAAGGTACTCTTGCAGGATTAGTTGCACGCCATAAGGAAATGTTCAACCCATTACTGTGCTTAGGCACCTGCTCTATTTTGAATAATCTTTTTACTTGATCTTTTCTTTTATTGTCTGATAGGATGAGAACAAGTTTGATTTTAAGAAGATTGTGAGTGAGAATTGGAATGATCCACCAAAGCGAGAGAGAAAGCGCAAGTAAGTATTACTTCTTTTTGTTACGTGATCTATTCTGTCTTCCTAATTACATCCAACATCAAATATTTACGTTTATCTACACACCCTTCAGCTACTCTGAAGGTGAATACTTCAAGCAAACATCGCGACAAGGTGCTCCAGCTAAACCTAAAGAGCCTAAAATTCCACGCATGCCCCAGTTGTAAGTACCTTTTTCCTGGATTAGATATTTAGCCTTTTTCCTGGATGGTACTATTATCATATGTATCTTATTTTCTTTTCCATCCCGCAGGCACGATTTCCAGTTCTTTAACCTGGACAGACTGACCGAGCTGTATGAAAAGGAAGTGCGACACCTTATGGTGGGTTTTTTTTTATTTGAGAATTTATCGACTTATCATGTCATTTATGCAACTTGTCTCTATATATAAGGCGTTTTAGGGTAATACCAACTTCTTTCGTTTTGGTTTCAGCAAATACATCAGAAAACTCAGATTAAAGACACTGTTGAAGCTGATGAACCTGAAGGTTAATCTTGGTTTCTCAGTCTGTGCCCTCTTTTCTTACTTTACTACACTGAACCTATTACTGATTAAGTACTACTTTCTCAGAAGTTGGAGATCCCTTAACTGCTGAAGAAGTGGAAGAAAAGGAGCAATTGTTGGAAGAGGCAAGTGAATCCATTTGACGTTACAGTGGGTTGTCATGTTTTATGATGGGCTTTGTATCACGAATATAGTTTGAATATTTTTCAGGGTTTCTCAACATGGAGCAAAAGAGACTTCAATACCTTCGTTAGATCTTGTGAGAAGTATGGCCGGGACGATATAAGAAGTATTGCCTCTGAGATGGAAGGGAAAACAGAGGAAGAGGTTGAACAATATGCTCAAGTTTTCAAAGAGCGATACAAGGAGCTGAGTGGTAAGTAGGTCTAGATTGTTAAGTAAGTTAACGAGTGTGTGCAGTATAGACGGTGGATATTTTAACTCTCAAAAGAATCTAATGCTATGTAAGCTTTACCTCTGACCTTCTATTATTTGTAGATTACGATAGAATCATCAAGAATATTGAGAAAGGGGAAGGGAGAATCTCTAGGAAAGATGAAATCATGAAAGCTATTGGGAAGAAATTGGATCGCTACAGGAACCCGTGGCTGGAACTAAAGATTCAGTATGGTCAGAACAAAGGGAAGCTGTACAATGAAGAGTGTGACCGTTTCATGGTCTGCTATCTATTTATCCTTTTCTATTTTGTTACTCTATGGGTTGAGATTTTCTTCTTTCGTTCTTAGAAGACATTGATCCGATGAACATATGATTAACAGGTATGCACGGTCCATAAGCTTGGGTATGGAAACTGGGAAGAACTAAAGACGGCTTTTAAGACATCCCCCTTGTTCAGCTTTGACTGGTACGTAAAATCCCGTTCAAGTCAGGAACTTGCCAGGAGATGCGAGACACTGATCCGGCTGATAGAGAAAGAGAACCAAGAGTATGATGAGAGAGAGAGGCAAGCCCGTAAAGAGAAGAAGCTTGCAAAGGTGAGGAGGACTTGAAAGTTCACGTTTTCACACACATGCTTTTAGTATTTGGTTAATGATGAGAAACGCGATGGAACTGTTTCTGATGGTCCGCTTTATAAATTGTTTCAGAATGGAACACCTTCAAAGCGAGCTTTGGGTAGGGAAGCAATAGAGAGCCCTACGTTCTTGAAGAAAAGAAAGCAGCTGTCAATGGATGATTTTGTAACCTCGGTAAGCAAATCGTTTACGATATACACAGACTTGTTTGTTTTACTGGTTAAACGATGCTAAAGCAGACAATACTTTAGATGAAACTAACTAAAAAAGCTTTATGTATTTGCAGGGAAAACGTAGGAAATAAGGAGAGCGTAGTTGAATCCATTCGGCTATGCATATTATTAAGTAATGTGTTTACTTTTTGTTAGGTATGATCAGAGAATTGGTTTAGCTATGATGCTCTGCAATGGCACATCTAACTTTTTGTATTCACAACCCTCACTATTTTTGACCACTCTCTTTGATCCCCCTTTCATTGAATCAAACATTTAGTTAACACATTCCTAATCTCAGCAGCGTAGTAATTCTATAAAAGAAAGTAAATCTCAAATTTGCGTTTGGTAAGACTGTAGCTTAGATGGTAAGACTGGTTTTTTTTTTCCTCTCTTTCCAATGGATTCACAGTTAAGATATTACATAGGCCTGGGCATTTTACTCGGACCTGAAAACCCGACCCGGAACCGACCCGAAAATCTAGGTCTGGGTAGGACCCGAACCGATCATTTTATCCTATTGGGTCTTGTTAGGGAGGACCCGTGGGTTTTGGATCCGATCCGAACCCGAAATTCAACGGGTACCCAAAATACCCGAAATTTTTAATATATATACGGTATATATGGGTGTTTTAATATATTTTTGGTATTGTGAATATTTTTTTAACTTTCATATTTATGTTTTCGGGTATTTTTCATGTTTTCTATTCATATTTTGATAAAAAAAATTTAGATTTTTTTTTGAATATTTTAATATTTTCATGTATATTTTTATGTTTTGGGGTTTTTTTGGGCTGGACCCGAACAAAATCCGACCCGGAACCGACGCGAACCCGAACCGAATATTTTTAATTACCCTATTGGGTCCAACTATTTAAGACCCGACCTGGACCCGACAAGACCCGAACCGAACCCGAACCAAAAATTTCAAATACCCGATTGGGTCCTAACTCTAAGACCCGAAAAACTCGAACCCGAAAGGACCCGACCCGAACCCGAAGACCCGAATGCCCAGCCCTAATATTACAGAGAACATTGTTAGATATACACATAGAACCCCAAAACATGACAAGAAAAAAAAAAAAACTTCTTTCTTCTTCCTCTCCTAATAGCCCTATCTTCTCTTCTGCTTATCGTCTTTCTTAGACTCTTCCTTCATATGTTCTTGAGCTTCAACCACAATATTGAAGAGCCTCTCTTCTGGCTAAGACATCAAATCCGATAGGCGATAACTGACTCACCCGACCTGACAAATGTTTCATATGAGTATATGACCCCAAAGCCTCCCCCTTTGCCTCTTCACTCTCCTGTTATCCCTCTATTTCTATTTCAATATATATTGTGAAGTTAAATGAAATCTATGAATGTAACTTTTGCATAAAAACTTATAATTAAACTTTGCATAAACAAAAAAAAGTGTGAAGTGAGTTAAGTTATGTGGGAATATTAGTTTGGAGTGGTTAACATATGTATATTGTTTGCAAAAGAAAAAACATATGTATATCCACATATATTTTAAAACATACGTATTCATTTAATTAGAAATGTTGATATTGCCCTTTGGGGTTACTGTATAGCCAACAATATGGTTTATCTATATTCAAGGTGAAAACGAATCTGCAATTTTGTATCTCTTAAAGTGAATTGTTAACGCCAAAAAGGGGAATTTAATTTGTAAGAAAAAATGAAGATGTAATTTCCTGAGATGTTCTGATGTAGTTTGTGAATACTATATAACAAGACGTGTGTCAAGATGTATGTCAAGAAATTGAAAGATAAAGTTGTTTATAAGAAATTTATCTATTGTGATTGTGTGTGTAAGCTGGGCTTAGAAAAAGAAACATAATATTGTGTTGCAGACAAAAAAAAAACATTTTTATTAAGCTAAATGATTTTAATTGAAAAGGAAGTGTTACTTGCAAAGGAATGGAAAGTTTACTTACATCAAAATGGAAGTTCATTAAAGTGTATTTATGAAAATTTGAAAGAGCAAGATTATGGTTTATTACATAAAGAGAAATGTGCCTTATGAGAAGAAAAACACCCAGAGATTAAAAGCAAAAAAGAGTTTTATTGTGAGTGTTGACATTGGTGTTGATGTAGTGTCTGACGGAGTGTTATGTTGTCTTGGTGTTGTGATGTTGGTGTTAACGTTGCTTGTGGCGTAATTGTTCGTTGTGATGCGGTGATCAAACGTGGCATTGGTGTTGACATGCTCGTTGGTATTCTTGGTGTGTGTTAGGTGGACGTACTCGGTGACTTGGTGAAATACTTGGTGACATACCTTTGGGAACTTGGAGGTTAAAGTCTAGATTTAGGGGGAGTGTCCTAATCAAGTCTGAAGACTGCGAGAGTTTAGTTCAAGATAATTTATCTTGAAGTGTCATGCTATAGAAGAGAACACAATGATTCAAAAAGGTTGTATTTGTATTACACGTTTGCGAATTGGTTGTAATTTGATTTTTCATTCTAGTGGATTTGAAATCTGGACAAATCCCAGAGAGTAGAAAACAAACCCCATTAACAAACTTTGTGTGTCATTTACTTTTTGCTTTAGATTTCTTGCATTATCCATACTTACAAAAAAATAATTATATATTGAAGAACGGGAATTAAATCGAAATGTTGTTTTGAAGAGTTGAAATTTTAATTTGGGGGCAAGAAATAAATAGAAGAATATGATTCGGGATTGTTTGTGGGAACACGAGTTTCTCGGTTGCGGATTTAAGCATTTTCTTGAGCTGACGACAAACTCTTTTTATCGATCTTTTTTTTTGGTGATGTTATAAAATTGAAGTTCTTTTTAATTATTATTTTATCATTCTCATTCCTCCACGTACTAATATAGATAGATAAATGCAGAAATATAGATAAATTAATTTATTGTAAAATGACCTTTTATTAGCATATATCTCTTAGAATTAGGAAAATAATTTTAGTTAAGAAAAAAATTATTTTCTTAAGTAAAGCAAAATTAGGTATGGATGCAATTTGAGGTGCAACCACAACGGACGATGATAATATGTGATGCAACGATCCGTCCTCCCGATCTTTATTTATCATCGTCGACATTGGTTATATATCTTAATTTGCTAGTTTTATATATACAATTTCAAAATTCTAAGCGTGGCATATATGTAATATAAAATATATACCAGCTCACATATTCAAGTTGCATGACAGAATATATCACCGTAAAATTATAATAAAACTTTATATAGCATAGATTTTTCTTGGTAAAATATAGTACAGAAAGTTGACATTCTTTTTCCATATATTTATAAGTTACTAATAAATCATAACCACACGATCAAAGGCATATATATTGATCTCCATATATATGATATATATTTAGTTATATCTTATCATGCATGCATGAACCCAAATTATTTGGCCATTGGCATTCTAGGAGGCCAAACTATAAGGTCCAAGAGTCATTCATACAATTTCATCGAATCTATGAATTTTCGTATTCTGACATATGTTATTAAATACAAGATATACAGTATATATACGCAATCAATGAAGCAAGTCTATAAAGGAGCATCTGCAGTTTCAAGAAAAAGGTTCGTTCATGTACTTGATAAATGTTCTTTTCACGTTTTTGTGGCCATCAACACATCCCAAACAAATGATTTGATTGAATTATATAAGGACAAAGAACTTTTAATTAACTTAAATGGCTAATAGGGTTAAAGAACTTCAAGATTTACAAGGATGAAACATATATTTCATTCAGATGACGTATACGATTTATTAAAGATTTTAATTATTATTTTTTTTTATAAATTTGGAGGTTTAAAAAGAAAATTAACGTATATGACTATATAGTTTTCTTCAAAAAAACTGAGGGCTTAAGATTAAAGTTTCATTCGGCTTGACTCATGAGCCGATTATCATAATTTAACTAACAGGTATATACTGAAGAAAATAGACCATGTATGAAAGAACTGCATATACATCATACATGCATATAAATATTTTCTTTTTACTTTCATACCTATTCTCGATTAATTCTTTGTCCTTAAAATTCGTTTGCCACCATGAAAGCAACTGAAGAGTGCTTAGCTCATATAGAATCCCTCTCTTTCTCTCTTCCTCTCTCTTATAATTGTATGCAAGATGTGGAACTGGCGAGTCGAGAATAGAATCATTACGTAGAAGAAGGGGACGTATCCTACAAAAAAAAAAGAGACCCTTTTTTGGATAACTATTTCTCCAACGCATAAGATGCCTCTTTGATAAGCTTTACATACTCCAATTTTTTGTTCGTGAGAGAAGTAATCATATAAAAGAAAATGCAATGTTACACTTACATATGCAAGAAAGTAAGAAATTCAGCTCAACTTTAAACTTTGGAATAACTATGCTTGGAAAGATTAGGAAGCTTGGGGTGTTTATTATTCATGAAAACTATGATGATAAGTGGACGCAAAATAATTAGGCTAACTTAAGTCGAAAAAGTTTAAAATCAAATCATATAAAATACTTAATGATTATTAATCCACATGGTCCATTGACCTCCGTCTAGTCACTTATGTTTGACCCAATTATACTTTAATTAATGCTGACTTTTATGGGGGCTGACGCCTGCCCAGTGCCGGAAAGGAAGCACCCCTTCTCCCGAAATTACGGGGCTATTCTGTTTTTATTATCGCATTCATTGCTGCTCCTCCAGTAGATATTGATGGTGCGATTCCGGCTTCATGCAGGCGAGTTGCAGCCTGCAATCAAGATCTTGGGATTGGACTTGTTCGCGCGAGCGGCGGTGGACGAAGCGGAAGCCACTTGATACCTATCGTAATGATAAACGGTTCGTCATGTCTGTAAAGATGCGGACTACCTGCACCTGAACAAAAAGACCCTATCATCGCTTTGATAAGCTATTGCCTCACCAACTAGCTAATCAGACGCGTGCATGTTGAAGAATGAGCCGGCGACTCATAGGCAGTGGCTTGACAGGCGTCAGCCCCCATACATGATCGCTCTGGGAAAGTCGGAATAGGAGAGCAAAGATTATTCTTCTAAAAAAATCGTAACGAAAGATGGTTCTTAAATCGAAAATATAAAAGTTGACTACGAATTTGGAGTACATTATACCTTAATGTACGCAGGTTTCCCTAAAGGTTCCACATGACATTATCAACACATACAAGTAACATGGTAGCAACAAAATCAGTGATAATAAACGTGATTTCACATGTTGAGCTACAATGAGTTATATATACAATAAAACTCTATAAATTAATAATTTTGGGAAAATGATAATTTTGTTAATTTATAGAATTGGTAATTTACAAAAAAAATCTTTTAAATTTTTCTATTTTAATATATATATATTTTTATAAAATAATAAAATAATAAAATAGTTTATTTTACTGTATATATATTAATTAACTTTTAAAATTTAATTTTATCTTATTTTTTTATATTATTTAGTGTATATGAAATATTTTAATAGAATTTAAATGTTGTTTTAAATAGAAATTTACTGAATATTATCAAAACATATTTAAGTGTTAAGAAATTATGGAGATGTTTATTGTGAATATAAACAAACAATAAAATAGTTGGCTTGTATTTATATAAGATTTATATGTATACATATAAATTAGTTATAAATAATTTTATTATTTATGGTGGAACTATATATTTATATAAGATTTTTAAAAGTTATTATCTTGTTATTTTATCAGTTTGTATTGTATAAATCTATCTAATTCAAAACCAATTTTATTTTTTCATTTTATCATGTTTATTAGTTTATCAACATTTCTTTCACCACCACTACTTTCATATTTACATGCTCCACTTCCGCCATTAACTCCTCCATTGCCATTTCCTATGTCGCCACCAGAGGGTATAGCTGTTAATCTATCTCTACCTCCAGCTCATTTTCCTTCACCGCCTGCCTACGTAAGCACCACCACCATGAGACCCTATACCGCCTCTAAAACCAGTAACTAGAGCCGGTCCTACAAATCTAAAGGCCACAAGCCCAGACAAAAAAATGGATGAAATTACTATGTGTAGTAAGGTGGATTGAACCTCAAACTCTAGGTGAAATATCTACTGTCATTTTACCACTAGGTTAGAAGTAGTTTTTGTAAAAATGTGACTGATTTAATACTTGTTAGAATGAAGGTCATAAGCCCATGCTTCATCTCCTTGAGCTTAGGGCCGGCTCTGCCGCTAATCACTTTTTTCACAACCATAACATTCACAAGCTCCACTTACGCCCTAAGCTCCTCCACCGTCACCTCCTCCATACCTTCTGACTTTTGATCTACCTCCATGGCTCCATCTATAGCTCTTCCTCCTTCACCACCACCATTAGACCTTATCTCTACCGTCACCACCAGCATGGCCATCATAACCATTAGGTGCTCCACCGTAACCACCTCTCCACTAGTATCCTCACCTCCACCTTTTCCTCTTCCACTAGCGATCTTTATTAGATTGTGTGAAATGTCAGCGTGAAAACTGTAATCAACCTGAACAGAGAATAGATGCGGCGGATTGGAATTTTATGGATCAATGAAAAAGAGATTTTACGTTATAAGGGTTTTTGGAGAATTTACAAGTATGAAGTACATGCTAAAAGTATTTGTGGATGTAAATAGTAAGTAAAAAGTATTTCTAGATGTAATTTTTTCAGTATTAATTATATTTGTAGTTTTAATATTAATTGAGGATGATTGCGGATCGCTTTTATGGAACCGTACGACGGTACGAGCTAAGGACATTCTCACCTTTTAGCTACGATCACTATACATATGCCTAAATAGACAATAAAATAATAAAACTCTACTTTTGAAATCATTAGATTCTCATCTTTTTCATTTTGTGATCCAAAAACAAAACTGAGCTTGTGTCGCTTTCGGACAGGATATCGTTACAAACGAAATCCAAACATCTTGTCCGATCTAATCCAATAATCATCGTATTCATTGCCTCTATATAAACAACGACTTCCCACCAATTTCATATCCACACAACATTCTCACAAAAACCTTATTCTTCGAGTAAAATCAAGAGTTTTATTTTCCCTTAAACCTTAACAAAATCATTTTTGTTCAGAAACCTATTCCGAAAGTAAAATAAAGAAGAAAAGAAACTAATTAGCAATTGGAATTTACGTGTGACACCATATATTCCATATACAACTAGCAATGGAGATGATAACAAAGATGGTGTTGGAGAGACCAGTGGTCATTTACAGCAAAAGCTCATGTTGTATGTCCCACACGGTCAAGACTTTGCTCTGCGACTTCGGTGCGAATCCAGCGGTTCACGAGCTTGATGAGGTACCTAGAGGCAGGGAGATTGAGCAGGCGTTGTTGCGGCTTGGGTGTAGCCCTGCGGTTCCAGCCATTTTTATTGGAGGAGAGTTGGTTGGTGGAGCCAACGAGGTCATGAGTCTTCACCTGAACGGCTCATTGATCCCTATGCTTAAGCAGGCTGGTGCATTGTGGGTTTGACTTAATATAGTAATTTATCTACCTTACTTAACACTAAGTTAAGTACGCAGAATAATAATGTTTTTAACACATCAATGGTCTTTGACATGGTGATATGTATGAGTCCACGTCAGATCAATTCATGGTGTTATCTTTTTACTGTTTTTGATGTTATCCTAATTTAAACGTGTGCGAGCAGCTTATGTGAACTTATAAGAAAAAAAAACTATATAATGAAGAAATAAAAAGAATTACAAACTGAGTATTTTGTGTTTAGACGTTTCTGTTAATATCATCGCTGTATCAGTACCCATATTTAGATCAAGTATATAATATAATATAATAATGCACAATGTAAATAAAACAACTATTTGCAAGCTAGTTCATTAAACTATACTCAATCATATACATGTGAATTTTATAGAAATTAAATTTTGATTTTTACACAGCAGTAAAACCTTGAGAAATTGTCCTATAAAAGTTTAGTATTATTTAATGGAGTTGGAGCAGAGAAAGCAGTTTGGTCAGATTTTGTAGGTTAAGAAGAAAATCTTAACTAAATATTATATTGAACATGACGTTTAGAAAATAGAATATACGTATTTTGGATTATTTACTAAACCTTTTCTTTTATTGTTAATAGTTTATCAAATAAGTTAAGATAAAGGATTTAAATTAGTAAAAGTAAAAAAGCATACGATCAGGATGTTGTTTTTTTTAAAAAAGAAAAAATTATTCATTTATTTAGTGAGTATAGTTGGTTAAGGAAATACGTGATTTTGGTTGAATATATCATTTGAGTCAAGCTGATTTTGGATTGCTGTTAAATACTCCATCCGTTTCATATTACTTGTCGTTCTAGGTTTATACACACATATTAAGAAAACATATGATTTTGTATATTTTCAAAATAAAAACACCATTATCTATACACCTAACCATATTTCAACCAATAAAGAAATAAAATGGAGAATCTTATTAATGAATTTTGCATTGAAACTCTAAAACGACACTTATTTAAAACGAAAAATTTTTCTTACAACAACAAGTAATATAAAACGGAAGGAGTATCGCATAAAGCAAATGGCAGGTTGTGTAATATTAAACATGAAGAAGGGTTAATTCATAAATATATTTCAGTTTTAATAGATTAGATAGGTGAAATCCATTATTAATAACAAATAATGGGAACTCTAATTCTTTCAAATTCAATTGAATTTCTAAATACAATACCCCACCGTTCACTTCAATAAAAAAAAGTACAAGCATTAGTAAACAAAAAGGACGAGATTCAAGATCTGCAAAAGAAGTAAGGAAGCAAATGAGGAACCATATTATGAGGAACCAAACCGGATTCCAAGCAATATAAACAGCCAATTTTTCCACTTAGTTAAACATCATGACATTTATCACTGAGACTCTTCCTCAGGTGGTTCTTCTTCTTCTTGAAGAAGGTTCTCACGGTTTTCATGGGCACAGAAGCCACGCACATCTATTAGCATGCTCGCAGCAGTTCCACCTTGTTTACATGAAACAAGCATAGCTGAGGAAACCTTGTGAATATATGGTGCACTGTTGAACGGTTGCGAGAGAACAGGATTAATCAAAGAGTTTCGGGAGAAAGCTTCTTGGAGACCAACTTTTTATTAGATGAACTGAATCAAAACACACAAAAAATAAGAAAAGGCTCTTGTTTATTAATTGTCAAAGACTGATTATTACGAAAGCATCAGCTATGTTTTATATAGTACAATTCAAAGCGATAAACCAGCTAGGAATATGAAAGATAAATACTAACTAGAAAAGGATGATATTTGAATATTTAGCATATTGGAGCCAAAAGTAGAGATGCTGATGCATCAATATACAACATCTGTTTTGTAGGTGATTCTTGCTGTAGAAAGAGCAAGCACGTTCCAGTTGCAGGTATTCATCACCATCTATCAATTACAACCCGTTTGCATTTTGGCGTTTTTCTAAACATGAGCTGAATGCAGGTTCAAGTTTTTTCATATGAAACAAATATTACTTCCACTGGAGAACAGAGCTCTGCTACACCAAAAAAGCCTTTCCATATCTAAATACAGATGGGTGTTCAAAGACAATAATCCTCAATAAAGATTACTTTCTCTGGAGAACATAGCTGCTGCTGCAACAAGAAAGCCTTTACATAAGACTTGCACTTTATAATACTCAATAGACGAATGAAAACCCTTTCTGCGTTTTGTTTATTAATGTAAAACGAAATTCAGAAATTACAGTAATCAAATCAGATTCCAAGCAGAAGAAAACAAGTGAGACAATATAAACAGCCATTTTTTTCATTTAATTAAACGTTAACAACTAATGGCATTATCACTGCGACTCTTCCTCAGGTGGTTCTTCTTCTTCTTGAAGAAGGTTCTCACGATTGTCATGTGCCCAGAAGCCACGCACATCTATCAGCATGCTCGCTACAGTTCCACCTTGTTTACATCCCAAAAGATCATCCAGAGTAATCTTCAATGGGTCAGATGGTTTCACCATGTCCCAGATCTCGTCCCTAACGTCCTCTATGCACAGCTCATAGTTCCCACCTTCTATCCATTTCTGGTGAACATCTCTGCAAGTTCAACAGATGGAGAACTGAGACAGTAATTTAGAAGAGAGACGATGGAATTATCACACATCAAGGGTGTGTCTGGTGTCTTTGCAGATATGAGACTCGCGGAACAAAGCTCAGCTACCGCAAGCAGGAAATGCAGAGTTTTTAAAAATTTATTTAGGAAGATTGTATCAGATAACATCACAACTCTTTGATGCTCCCCTTCTTTACTTCCATGTCTATAAAGGAAAATCTACTTTAAAAGTAACCCAATCACTTGATAGAAACTCATTATTACCTGAAAAGAGAGTGAATATCAGCAGTGGTGAGAAAGCCTCTCCCTTGGAGATCAAGACAGCGGAATAAGTATGTCAAGCCCTCTTGAGTGTCTTTGTTTTCCAAAGCAAGAACGAAATCTAGGAAGCTGTCGAAGTCCATCTCCCTGGAATTACCTGAGCCGCTTTTGCCACGTCGGACATGCTCATCAAACACTACAAAACAGCAAGGGATATCAAGAACCTGCTTCCTTGAAAATTAAAAGGGAAACTGGTAGATACCCATTTATTTCTAGAACTGTAGTTCATCTTGTCTCAGATCACTATTGGTGACTATCAATACTATGAAAACTGGTTTACCTCTTTCGATGAAAATTTCAGTTAGGGTCCCATCCGCATATTCTTTAAGTTCTTGTTTGCTCAGCGATCCACTACAATCTTTATCAAGTGCAAGAAACATATCTGCAGAAGAAAGAGAAACTCTAGATCAATATGCACATGAGTTCTTCACTAGACATAAAGAGAGTTGTTTCCAGTTTATCTGCAGGTATTATTGTACCACACGCACCACATATACGTTGAGCTGAAGTCAAAGAGAACCAGTTTTCAGCCTGTTCTGTGTCTGTGACTTCCTCCTCACTTTCCTAACGTAGAGTACCAGGGGAACAATCAGTAAAAGCAAAGTCAAGACTAGCTTCTGGAAATGGAAAGCTAAATACGATCACAGAGCTGCCTTAATCTTTCATCTAAACTGACCTGATGCAATTCCATTAGTTCCTGCAGACAGTTACTGAGCAGTATCTTCTTAATACAAGCTTTTCCTGTACGCAAAAATAGATCACATGTAACACATGGCTGTTACATACTAGACTAAGCAAATTACTCCTTGTCTCATAACTATGCATCTTTAGTACCTACCTCGCCTATGGGGATCACAGAAGAAGAAAAACTTTTGTGAAGCTATGCGGCAATACATTTGAGTAAAGGGCTCCGGCATGTCCCTTAATTGTGCCAAATTAGGGATTAGACCAAGAATATAGGACTCCATTTCCTGTAAATTAACAGCAAGTAGACTATTTGTAAGGAATCTGAGATTAGAGTCAGCACTATTTGCTGGTAGGAGGAGGACGCCTTGAAGCTTCTTGGGCTAATTCTAAACTTAAAGTACTTACATGAGACTGAAGGAAACCATCAGAGTCTTCATCAAGCTCACTCATATCAATCCTAGCTTGTGTAAGCGACACCTGAACAGTGACAAACCAATGATATCAAAACAAGTATACACTAATAGTCGGTTAAAGTAAAGGACAAGTGGAACTCCAAAACCTTAAGAAAAAGAACTACCGAAGCTGGTGCCACTCACATACAGTAACCAAAGTCCCTTTATTTAGCTATTAACGACATGATGATATTCAGCTATGATAAACAAAGAGTAACCCAAAGATATTAACTAATAAAGAAGAAAACATGAGGATACCCACCGTGCGCATCACATAAAGATAGAAGGGTAAAATAGCAATCCTTCCAGCCTCATCCTTCTCAAACTTCATGAAATTTGATGGGCTGAAAAACCGACGACATTTGGGGCCGATTTGTTCAGTACATACAGAGGCAATGTGACAGAAGTCTTCATAGTTCATCTATATAGACAAATATTTAGTAAATATCAGAATCACTGTTAAAATTAGATGAACATAATCTCAGCTCTGGAGCAAAACTTTATCCATGTACCTTTTCAGCACCAGTGGCATCATCAATCACACAATTTTCTCTCAAACAATTCCACATAGCAGCCAAATCATCAGAATTCAACAAAAGATCCGATTGTTTCTGTGGAAACAAAACAAAAATATTGCCGTGAGCAAAAACTTCTTCTATTAAATAATAGGAGGCGATGAAGATAGAATCTCTACCTTCAAGAACCGGTATTTTGCAAGCCTCTGGACCCTTCCACTAATAGACCCTTCTTCTGGTTTCTGAACAAAGAGTAAAAGAAACAAAATCTTATTGTATAACACAAACACCAAAGGAAACCCAACTCTTACAAAATGAGTAACAATTCAAGATTTCACCGAGTAGTTCCGTGAAATGCAAAGGCAATCATATTATAGCGTAAAGGACATACCTTCTTATAGAAACTCGGTATCGTGCCTGCTTCTTGGCTTTTCTGTTGCTTGTCTTTGAATATCTCGAGCAAGATCCTCTTCGTTTCAAGCTCTGCAAACCAATGAAGACAAACCCATTTCAATACATAGAGCTACATTTTCTCCAGACGACCCCAAATTCAGAAACTTTACTCATTTCGAAACACCACGAAACTCGGAGATGCGATTAAAGGTTCAGACTTTCCTACAGAGAGTAACTTTACGACATACCCATTAGAGCTTCGGATCCTAATCCAGCGCCGGAGCCAATGTACCGTCGTAGATTTCTAACCCAAAGCATCGAAGACGCCGGCGGGATCTTCCTTTGCGGTGGTGTGTCGTGGCTCTCCCCATCGCTAGATCCGCTATACATTGAAGCAGAGAGAGATCAAACCCCTAAAGCGAAAGAGCTGAGAAGAAACCCTTAGAGCAAGCAGTCTCCTCTATCCCCTCTTTCGAAACTCTCTGATCTACAAAGATCCAAGCTTCAACAAAGGTAACCAAAGTTTCTCTCACCTTTTCAATATAAGTCCTCAACTTCAAAGTACTTTCGATTTAACCCCATTTCTTTAAAAACTCAACCTTTAGTACAGTATGTGTAATAATCCCATAAAACCCCGTTAAAATCATTTTGCCAGAGAAACGGAAAATGGCGTCCATATCCATAAGCAGTTTCTTCTTCACTCCACAAGCTCTATCTCGACCCAACAAGACGAAGAAGAAGATCTTCGCTAAACCTAGCAAAGTCTCGAACCTTAGAAAAGCCAATCTCCAACGCGAAGTCGAGCTTAAATCTCGCGGCGACCCCGGCGGTGGTGAAGCCACTACTTACACGCGGCTTCCTCCCAGGGAAGATTTCTCCGATATCTCTCTGCTCTCTTCCTCTTATCTGAAGTTCTCCGAGGAAGTGAAGTTGTCAGAGGCAAATGTCGTTGGGGTTGAGGAAAAGGTCGAAACTTTGGAGGAGAATGGTGAAGAAGAGGAAGAAAGAGAGGTGAAGGAGTATGATGATGATGATATATGGGGGAATTATAGAAGATTAGATGTCTTTGAAGGAAGTTCTGGATTGATTGATGAAGATGATGATGATGAAGTGTTTGAGTATGGTGATGAAACGGTTGTGGAGAGAGCTGGATTGAAGGATGGAGAAGCAATATGTTTCTCTGGTGAAATGGAAGAGGAGGAAGAGGAGGAGGAGATTGGGGTTAAGGAGAAAGGGGTTCCTGCAGTGATGCGGTGTTTTGATAGAGCGAAGATATTCGTGAAGGCGGGAGACGGAGGGAACGGTGTTGTTGCGTTTAGGAGGGAAAAGTTTGTTCCTTTCGGAGGACCTTCGGGTGGAGACGGTGGGAGAGGAGGGAATGTGTATGTAGAGGTTGATGGGTCTATGAACTCGTTGTTGCCGTTTAGGAAGAGTGTGCATTTCAGGGGGGGGCGTGGGGAACATGGGAGAGGGAAGATGCAGAGTGGTGCGAAAGGAGTTGATGTTGTGGTGAAAGTGGCTCCTGGGACGGTGGTGAGACAGGCTAAAGAGGTTGGGAGTGAGGAGGGGGAGGAGGAGGAGGAGAAGGAGGTGCTTCTGGAGTTGTTGCATCCGGGACAGAGGGCGTTGTTGATACCTGGTGGGAGAGGTGGAAGAGGGAATGCTTCGTTTAAGTCGGGGATGAATAAAGTTCCTAGGATTGCTGAGAATGGTGAAGAAGGTCCTGAAATGTAAGTGTGTATGTGGGTGTGTGTTTTCTTTCATTTTTGAGTTGGTTTTATTTGTTGGGTGTTGATGGAATAATTCTTGGGAACTGATTGTTTGGTTTAGGAACAAAAGAATGTTGTTTAATGTGTAAAGTTTGGGACTTAATCATCACTGCATGCAATATGTTAGTTTGTGCAAGGATGAAGTTTAAGGATCCAAGAATTTCATTTTCTGATTAGGAGCATGACGCTGGGACACTCTTTGATATATGTTTCTATTGTTGGGTAAAGTTTGATTCATACATGTGAGTAATGCTGCCTTCATGTGATCTTCCGGTTAGTTTTGCTTTATACATGTGAGTATTGCTAACTCAGATGAGTTAGTCTTAGGGCATTTGCTCAGTATCCAAAGAAATTTCATATAGATATGGATCACAGCACAGGAGTCTTTGAGATCTTCCTTTGCTGACTATGCAAGTAGTAATGTTCCTGTTGATATTTTTATGGAAAGATGTGAAGTTCTGAGTTAGCTTTAGATCAGACTGAGTAGTGTAGAATCCAACACTTTCACACAGGTGCAGAGTAATGAGACTTTGTGTTTGTCTTTGAAAATGTAATATGTGGTTCTTTTTTCTTGGAAAGCTCTGATCAGATACTAAACGTTTCAAATTGCAATAGGTGGCTGGATTTAGAACTGAAGCTGGTCGCAGACGTGGGGATTGTGGGTGCTCCAAATGCAGGAAAAAGCACATTGTTGAGTGTGATAAGTGCTGCACAGCCTACCATCGCAAATTACCCATTCACCACATTACTTCCCAATCTAGGTGTAGTTTCATTTGATTACGACTCAACAATGGTGGTCGCAGATCTTCCTGGTTTGCTTGAAGGAGCTCACAGAGGCTTTGGTTTAGGCCATGAGTTTCTAAGGCACACTGAGAGATGTTCAGCACTGGTAAGACAATCATCTCTAGATACAAGCTTAATACACTTTTATTATGTGTGTTTGTCTACAAAAGAGCCTTTCTCTTGTCGTGTAAAGGTACATGTTGTGGATGGTTCAGCTCCACAACCTGAACTTGAGTTTGAAGCTGTTCGTCTAGAACTTGAATTATTTAGTCCTGAGATCGCTGAGAAACCTTACGTAGTGGCATACAACAAAATGGACCTCCCAGATGCTTACGAGAAGTGGCCAATGTTTAGGGAAACTCTACGTGCCCGTGGGATTGAACCTTTTTGTATGAGTGCAGTAGAAAGGGACGGGACACATGAAGTGATCTCCAACGTTTATGAACTACTGAAGAAGTACAGAGAAGCCAACGCAGAACCCAAAGGTCTTTTCTACTTTTAGTTTGGCATATTAGAACATAACTGCTCTTATTCAGTGTATTGATGGTTTCATTTCCTTTGGGCTATAGGGTTGTACGATCAAGCAAATGAGAATCTGGACCATGTAGCTAAGAAGATAGACAAGGAAAGACGAGCAGCCATTAATGAGTTTGAGATATTCCGTGACAGCGGTACAGGGGCTTGGCATGTAGTTGGAGCCGGGCTTCAACGGTTTGTCCAGATGACTAACTGGCGGTATGAGTTAAACTAAAACCAAGATTTATACAATCTAACTTTTCAAGTGTCACTAACCAATCTCGATCTGAAATTTGTTTGGATAGGTACATGGATTCAGATAAAAGATTTCAGCACGTGCTTGATGCTTGTGGTGTGAATAAAACGCTGAGGAATATGGGTGTTAAAGAAGGGGATAACGTAATCATAGGAGAGGTTTGTATGAGTTACTCTGAACCTTTTATCTGTTTTAAGTGGTTTAGATTTGCTGATTGTAAAAGTTAAAATCATCTTTTGCGTGTGTGTGTGAAAATAGATGGAGTTGGTGTGGCATGACTCAGCCAATGGCTCGAGCCGTCCTACAAATTCGAACAAGACTTCAACAGACTCAGTTAGATGGCCTCAATGGAAGTGAATATGATTACTTTTCCAGTTCAGTGGATTAACCAAAAGGTTGCAGATTATTGAATCTATATGTATGTATGCTTAAATATAATATTTTCAACTAAAGTTAGTAGGGGATATTGGTTTTCGTATTTTAATTGATTTGAAAATCCAAATTAAATCAAGTTTTATTTATATATAATTTTAAAATTTATGCTAAAGTCATATGTTATTGAATCTATGATTTATAAATCTTAATTCAAAACATGTGTTTCACTGACAAATTTGATTTCATAATAGATTTAACAAAACTTAGATGATTTTTTTTTGTTAAAAATACAAAGATATAAATCTGAGGAAAGACTTTTAGATTTGTAAACATTCCATTAAAAATCAGTAAATTTTATCGGAATCAAGAATAACACCCTTTAGATTTGATAAATTCTGTTTTTATTTTCTTAATCTGAGGTTTATTATGTTATGCAATTGATGTGAAAACCGGATCGGTTTACCCCGGTATATTTAGAAAAGACAAGAAGAGAAGAAACGGGAAGAGGGTTATGGTCTAAAAAGATTTGACAGAAAATCACTCTCAGCTGATTTTCAACCGTCCAATCCATTATCTGACGGTCCGTACTGAGAGAGATCTTCTTTTTGACCACACACGTCAAAACAGACAATCACTTCACTCTCTCTCTCTCAGTTCTTCAGAAAATCGTAGCCGTACGTGTCTACCCTCGTTTCATCGTTCAGATCACGACACGTAAGCAGCGTATTCGATTAGGTTGTAGGTCCCATGCTTACATTGTTTCCTCGTTGTCGCCTGTGGCAACAGTGTCTTACGTGTCATCGACAGTGTCCCACATAGTATGCGAATACTAGGTTCGGTGGGGCTTGTTTCTAGCTTACTTGTCTATTACTGATTGGTCGTTGGTTCATAATGTTCATTGTTTACCTTGTTTGGTTCCTTGTGTTTCGATTTTCCTACATATTTTTTTGAATTTCATTTGTAAGGAATTTGCCATTTAAACCATATTGGATCACAACAAGATTAAGAGTATAAACACAATTTATAAAAAAGTATAGTGATTTATCAATACCTCATTCTATAATAGAATTATTTAGAACAAATATGTAGAAATTAAGAAAGGGGCACATGGGAGCACGAACATAATTTAGGTTATGATTATGGTTTATTACGTCGCACTAGGTGCCACGAGTGCGTTTGATTACCTGACATTATTGTAAAAGTGAGTAAGTGTAAACAAATGGATCGGAGCTTATAACTTTATAGTTACCTAAATTCTAGAACTACCAAGTATAACTACTAATTTACTGTACACGAGTGTGGTAAAAGTACTATTGTCCTCTGATTTCTGAGCTAAATATTGAATGTGTTAAAAAAAAATTATTAGATATCTAAACCCTTTTTCTAGTTGAAATTTTCAATACTCTCTACCGTTTCCGAAAGTAAGATTTTCTAGAGCTTTCACGTTTATTAAGAATATAATAAATGTTTATAATTTAATTTATTATTTATTATTTATTTTTCTATACATTTTTCAATAACTATCCACCAATAAAATTTAATCAATTCAAATATTCATAATTAATGTTTTTCAAAAGTATACAAAAGTATTTTAGAATATAAAAAAATCTATTTTTATGGAACAAAAATAAAATCTAGAAAATTCTACTTTCGGGAATGGAGGTAGTAGTAAATATAGGCGAAAGAATAAATCACTAGAACGTTATATTTTCACTTTCTTATCTGACAGCTATAGATTACAATTTTTTCATGTTCAGTCACACTATGGTTTATTTGTTAAACTAGTCTTTAGCAAATAAAAATCAGCTTAACTCTACAAAACTATATATCTAAAATCAGTTTTGAAAACATCTTTTAATTAGTTTTCATAAGGTGCTGCTATCTCGACTTCTAATGTGTATAAGCAAATTTAATAATAGTAACGTTTAATACTCATTTGTATCTTCATGACCTTAAATCATCGGATTTATATTCAATGGCAAACAAATAGTGATACCCCCACTTGGCCTTTCGGTCAGAGTGTCTGAGACTCTCGTCAAAGTCCAAGTTTGTTCGAAGACAACCTTTAACCCTAAATCCCGGAATGTCCTTTTGACACAAAAAGAAATTTTAATAAGCCACAAACAATATTTATTAAATTTCATAAGAAAAAGTTTTGGCTTTTCATTAGCTGTTCAAAATTTTCTGTGTTTTTCGTTGCCTTTATTTTGAGAAATGTGAAGAAATTCTCCTTTCCTAAACCCAAGAAAGCCTCGATCACATGGAACTTGAGTAAAAGATTTCACTCCAAGTGTTCAATAGTGCAATCCCAATATCGTGCGCAATACCCTATTTCCAGAAACACACATTATTGATTTGTTTCTCAGAGTTTTTGAGGGAAAATTTAAATTAGCTTAGAATTGTTCAACCACTACATGAACTCAATATCAACCGCATGTCTACACTTATTAGTCATCATAACAAAACTAGGGTACTAACTAATGCGATAGCTTTTTTTGGTAGTCTCATAACGTTAGGACGTATAAGTCTTGATTATATGCGAGTTAATTCTTTCAAAGGTTTTTATGAAATATAATTTGAGGCATAGATACCAAAAGCTATATAAGTATTCTTTTCCGTAGACAATAAGTTTAAGATGTACAAGACGACGTTCATGTATATATTTAAGTTTTTACTCGTTATATACATGTTGTTCATTGTAACGTATAATAAAAAAGCTAGAGCCCAATGGAATAAATCTTTCAGGAAAATAAACTACGTCTTCACGTAAATATGTTGAATTTATATAACTCAAGCTGTATCGTTTTCTTAAGAAAATACTTTATATAGCCATACAGGATGTGTATACCACTAAATTCAAAAATATAAAATTATTGTTGATTTAATAACATTATCACTGGTTTTAACTTCACTGGTAATATATAAGATACATGCAGAATATGACGTATTCTAGAAGATATTCAAATGGAAGGCTAGTCAGTCCCACATGAAGTTCAAAATATGAGTGGATGAGTCAAGGGTCGTCAGATTCTTCTATAGCTTAAATTTGTCTCTAACCCAAATTCTTAAAAGGGATGAAACATATCAATAAATTCACCAAATTAAATATTTATAGCTTTATTTATAATCATTGCATTTTAGAACTCTATGTAGTTTCCGGATAAGAATTGTAGTTCTCTAATATATTCTTAAGAGTTTTAATACAAAACATTCCTAGATATACATATATATTCTTTAGATGCTATTCAATAATTGGTCTCGGCCTAATATTTCTCCTATATAAATATGCATAACACTAGATATAGACTAAATATATCTTCTTATATAGATTCAATATCGTTTTTGTTACTTTATCTTTGGAATTTATATAGACTAAATAATGTTGTTGTTATTTTATTTTTATTTTTTGACGAAAATGTTGTTGTTATTTTATTCTGGCGAACGTACAATTTTATTTTGTTGTGTTTGGTAAATTGTATCGGTAAGGCGCGGGCTGCACCAGAAGATAGTGACTGCGATTATCTAGGTCCGATCACGGTTGTATTACTACTGATGTATTAGTCAAAATAAATAAAAATTCTAAAAGAGCCAAAAATGATAGAACTACATATTCATTTCGTTTCATATTATCTCCCGTTCTAGGTTTATACACATATTAAAAAAAAATATATAATTTTGTATATTTTCAAAATAAAAACACAATTACATATACACTTAACCATATTTCAACTAATAGAAAAAATAAAATGAAGAATCTTATTAATGATTTTTGTATTGAAACTCTAAAATAATATTTATTTTGTAAAAAAAAAAATCACAATGACAAATAATATAAAACAGAGGGAGTATATAATAATATTAGTTTGACTCATTACATATATAAACTAAAAGATTATAATTTTCATTTCCAATGCCATTTAGCAATGTGCAAAAAGCTTACCAACAATTGTCACATTTCGTTTTTTCAAAAAAAAAAAATTGTCACATTTCGAAGCCTTAATACAAGGAATACAACACACTTTTGTGCACTAGCACATTCGGTTAAAAGGCAAAATACTTCATTTAAAAATTAATAGGATTTTTACTTTACGTGGCTTATGTGACATCAAAAGAGATTGAGGAAAAAGAGAATTTGACTGATCTTATGGCGTACAACACCTTTTCAGTTAACAATATTATAAAATAGGACAATTCTTTTAAATAATCATTTTTTAGTTTTTGTCACAAAAATAGCTCTAGAAAAATAAAATGACCAAAATAGTATTTTTTTTTGAAATTTTCAATTTTTTTTTTTTGAAATTTGAAACCCTATCCCCAAACTCACCCATTTACTCTATACTCTAAAGTCTAAATTAGTTAATACTAGGGATATAAATACATATTAATAAAAAATTAGCTTCTAAAAAAAACTATTTTGGTCATTTTCTTCCTTAAAAACTATTTTTGTGAAGAACAAACTAAAATGGGCTATCTAAAGAAATTTCTCTATAAAATATCTAAACATAAACCATGGTAAAAGGGTAAAATTTAGTACTGTAACACTCTATTTCTTTCTTCTGCGCCTCTGTAGTTAATAAGAACAGTCATTAGGAAATTACAAAACTAATGGGGTAACAGATAACACTTACAGTTTTATGGAGTATATCGTAGAGTTTTGACTTTTTCACAAGTTGGATAAAAAATTTATCACTTATCAATTTTTTGGTTAGAGCAATATCACTGCGAGTCTCTCAAATAAATATCTCACAAATGAAATAATAATAATAATAATAATAATTTATTAAATAGATATCTCAAATAATTAAGAATTCATCTAACCTTATTTTTAATATATTTTAAATGAGTTTCTCAATCACTTAAAATATATATTCAATAAATTAATGATTTTATTTATAAGATATTCAGTTAAAATAGTATCATTCGAAATGCTTTTATACTTTACTAGTGCAATAATTAACCAAAATGTTTCAAAAAGTAAATTAAATATGTAATCATCTCTTATATAAAATACAAATTTATATTCCAAAGAACGATTCAAGTTTATCGAAGTGTATCTCATTTCATAGAATTAGAAACATAATTGTTAATATAAATTTTGTGTTTTACTCAAAAATATTCTACATTGTTGATCAAAATCAAGGACGATAATTTGTTTATAGTTTGATACACATAACTAATTTTGACCACAGTACAATAAAATCATGCAGACATATTTTCAGATAATATATACATTGAACACTTGATTCGAAAAGAAATAAGAGTCAATTTATGAATTATAACTGAATATTTCAAACTAAAACCTAATCTAATATATGAATTCCATAACCATTATGTGAACATCAAAATATCGAGAAAAATCCTACTATATATTAATTGAAATAAAAATATTAAATAAATTGTCGTTTTTGATATTAATCATAAATTATATCATAAAACTTTAGAAACTTAAACTAAAATTTATAAAATTATTACTATATATCAAGACTCTTTTGAGATTATATAATACCAAAAAAAATATTTAAAACTAAAAGTTGACTTTTAATACTTATGCTTATTGTTAAAAGTTACAAAACTATAAAGATAATATATAATTTTTATAAAATGATTATATCCGCGAAATCGCGAATAACCACTTAGTATAAAATAATCTATTGCGAATAGACACGTGGAGTGCATAAACTCACCCAATTATCCAAAGATAACTATCAGTTAGTTTGTTTGATTTTTTACTAAACTCAAAGAAGTGGCCTACCATGTTGCTCTTGTTTGGGCAGTTTTTGATCAACTTTCCTTTTACAATTCTTTTTGAGCTTTCCGAGTTTCCCTTTTGACTGCTAACTCTTTTTTCTCCAAGCTGGTCCATTGATAATAGTGTGTACTTAACATGATGGTAATGTAGAAAGAAAACTAACTAGCTGATGTGATTATTTATATTGTCAAAATATATTTGGCTAACATTCCTCCAAATTACTCTTTTGAAATTTATCTAGAATAATATATTTGATGTAACAACCATTTACTTAGTTTGAATAAATTTTACATTCAATTTTTTTTCAAAAACAAGAATTCAAACGTAAATGGTATGGCTCATTTGATAAGTGTAATCTAAAGTCTCTAATCATAAACCAAAGTTCAAAGTTAGAGCCCATAGTCATTTGGATTGTCAACTACTTTCTGAACTCTTAAGTTAAAGTCGTGTTAAAGTTGACTATGCATAATTTTCTTGATTTCATCACATATATCCGTGTTGTCGGGTAAGACATTAATTTTGTAAATACAACCACATATGACAAATAACTACTCAAGCTCAGGTGTATTTATATAATCCTAGAATATTACAAACACAAAGAGACTAAGATTGGTGTTGCCTTGTGTTTGTTTGCATATAAGGACATCAATACAAAATTGTCCACTGAGGTATTTAACATTAAAAACCAAATTTATACGTACTTTTCAAGCATTTTATTTTGGGTTTGGTTCATCGTGTCTCTCTTTAACCACTCCCATTGAAAAAATCATTACAAGATGACAAAAAAATTGTTCTCACTTCTACTTCCGCTTAAAATGCGGGTAACCATGTGATTTGACCAGGGGCTTCTGCAATTAAGTTAGATTAATACTTATATTTAAACAAACTAACCTACTTAAACCAAATTTATATATGATAATTAAACCAAATTTATATATGATAAAAAAACTCAAATTTCTGTCGCTTGCCTATCAGTTGTTATATTTCATATTAAAACATATTTAAAACTTAAGCTTACTGATTATGAAGTACAATTGTTGATAAAATTTGTTAGAAAATCAAATTCATAGCCACCTCAGAACATTCAAATTTTATTAGACATCCTAATTGTAATAGCAATGCATATCACTTCATATATATAGTTTTTATTAATTGGATATGAGGTTTAAATCTAAGCAAAATGTCGATTTTTTATGTAGACCCTTGACCCTTTAAGCTATGATATGTAGGGTTATTATGCACATTGCACGTGACCACTAAGCAGATTAATTGAGTTAAATAATTAGCTTGATCCCATTGAAATGAAATATTTAAATAGCATGGTGCAATATATGCATCACAATTAAAATATACTTTTACCAAGTATTTTACTATCCAGTCTATAATATAATTTGTTCTTGATTTCTCAATCAAGATTGGTCACTGTGACATTCCAGATTTTGCAGTAGATCCGATGATCACTGCCTTCCTTCTTAGGCTTTCATAAATAGCCATCCATACATACAAACACATTGTATATAACTGCATATATATGATGTTTACACATAGTAAAATAACTTTCCACTGTATTTTGCTATTTTCCTCCAAAATAGAAAAATACACAATGGAAATTTATTTTAATGTATTCTTCTACATTAGTATCCTTCAAAATATAAAATAAAAATAAATATTACTATGTCTTCCCCTAAATATAGAGGGAAAATAATAATTTCTATGTTAGAGAAAAAATATAAATGAGTTTGAGTTACTTAAACTCTAATTATTATATAAAAATAAAAATATCATTTAGTCGAAGTAGCTCTAAGACTAGCCACTGAATTGTAATGGTCAGAAGCTAGCTTTAAAATCGATTTTGATTTATTTTAACTGGCTTGGATTAAGCCATATACAAAAATCTTATAAAAATCCAACCAATATATGTGCCAACCTTTAATCTATCTTTGTCACTGAAGCCTACATATAATATCTTCGGAAAAGGAAATAAAAAGCCAAATAGAAAAAATAAAAGATACACTAAAAGCAGTTGAATCAAAAGTGAAGTCTCTCTATCAAGCTCAATGTCTCTCTATTTATAACAGCACTTCACTTCCATTTCCAAACAACACTCATCATCTTCAGACAGAAGCCAAACACACACAAAAAAAAAAAAACTTACCCTCGAAAAACCCTAAAATAAAACCTCCTTTCGAAAAACCTATACCTTCATCATCATGTCAACCTCCAAAACCCTAGATCATACTAAACACTTTGAACCATCCCAAACTCAAATGGGTTTTGCTCTAATCACCCAAAACACAACCAACGCAACCACCACTACAACCGGCGAGAGACGAGGCCGGAGATCAAAGCAAGCAGAGCCAGGGAGGTTCCTAGGAGTCAGGAGACGTCCATGGGGTCGTTACGCAGCTGAGATAAGAGATCCAACCACTAAAGAACGTCACTGGCTCGGCACTTTCGACACTGCTCATGAAGCAGCTCTTGCCTACGATAGAGCAGCTCTTTCGATGAGAGGCACTCAAGCTCGAACTAACTTCGTCTACACTCCAAATGACGTTCACACCATCCTCACAAACCCTAATCTCCACTCTCTCATTGTCTCTCCTTATAACAACCAATCTTTATTACCAAACTCTTCTCCACAGTTTGTCATTGAACACCATCCTCATTATCAAAACTATCATCACCATCATCAGCAACCTAAACATACTCTCCCCCAAAACGTCTTACCCGTTGCTTCTTTCAAAACGCCGGTTCGTCATCAAAACGCTGATGTTCAAGCCTTTGGTACTAGTCCTCAAAACTCATCTTCTAACGGCTCGTTATCTTCTTCACTAGACGAAGAAAACAGCTTCTTCTCGTTAGAAGGAAAAAACACCAATAACAACTCGGGTTACTTAGACTGCATTGTCCCAAACCATTGCCTTAAACCACCTCAGGAAACCACCACCATCCAAAACCAGACCGGAGCTGGTTTCACAACTCCGGCAAGCAAGGCTTCCGAGTCATACGAAGGGTTTAGTAATAGTTACTTCCAAGATGTTGACATGATGATGGAGTTTGGTTCGTGTGATCTCTCTGCCATGATCACTAACTATGGTGCTGGTACTTCCATGTCAATGGAAGATTACGCAATAATGGACCCGCAGAACTTTTCTTCTTCTTCTTCTATCGCTGCTTTTGGAGATGTTGTTGCAGACACTACAGGCTTCTACTCACTCTATTAAAACATTCTTTTTAATGTTTCTGTTTTTTATATTTATGTAATAATATAATTAGTATCTTATGTTGTTATTATGGTCGTTTGGTTGTTGTTGTTAACAACATGTTATGGATTTTATTATATATATTCTGCTGATTGTATCATGCACCATAAGGTTCCCTTACCATGAAGTTTTAAATTTTCGTTCTTCTTTATTTTTCATTTGTGATTTCTTTTCAGTATCATGGTTTTGAACTTTTGATTAGCAAAAGGTGTTAATGCGAGTTGTATCAAAGACCACTTTTTGTTCATGCTATTTCCAACATACTCATTAATTATGTATAATTGTATATAACAAGTGTGGTGTGTACAGAAATCAAATGACTTATTCATAGTATATATTTAATTATAAGTGAATAATTAAGCTATGTTGTATACCAGGATTTATAAGATTAGTTGCAGAAACTCAGTGCGTATACGCTCGGTTATTATGAACTTTTATAACAATTGAAAGTTTCGAATTAGACTGAATTCTAATATAAGACATATATGGTTTATGAAAAAGATATAGTTAATGTGAGATGGACTTTTAGTGAAGTAGCATGATGGTGTTTTTGGTCTTTGGACATGTGTTTTGGTCATGACTTGTTTGGTCTTTATTTGCACAATCACTGTTTCATGTCTCCCTCCTTTTGCCTATACTTTTGTGTACAACAACTCAACATCACAACTCTTTTTGTCCTTTTAAAAATCTGTTTAAGGTTTTTGACTTTCTTTCATATAACTCAATTAATCCCCCCCCCCTTTCTAAAGTTTATCAACTTCACTTTATTTTGTTAACTCATGAGACCCCATCCAAGCTGTTATACATATCAAACAAATATATCAACAGTCCATGGAATTCGTCATAACTGATGTTATACCATTTATACTGATTCAAAAAAATAACTTACAAACACTGCATAATAATTTGATTTGTTGTTAAGTTATTCACACATCAATCTACGAAAAAAGTTCAGTATTCTAAACAAGAAACAATAAACGTGACCTCTATCCATCCTTAATTATGGTAGATCATCTAAGTAATAAGTATAACTCAGAGAAAAAGCATTTAATGATTAGCAGTTTTTTGGGGTTGTTGAAAGCTTTTGTTGTGATGTTTCAGTGACCAAACTCATGATTATGATTGTTCTGTTGTTTTGAGTAAAACTAGACGCAACGAACAAACCACACATGCACATGTTGTATCACCAACACAAAGAACCAAGTACGAGAATTACTGACTTCTACTTCCACATCAACAGTAAATTTTTGTTATTTTCTTCTTTTCACATATTCATGATCAGAGTCGTACGAATGGAATGTAGAACAACTAGATCGGTTCTGTTCTTGTTTCTGTTCCAAAAACATTTAGGATTGGATTGTTTCAACGACTATTTCATTTGGGTTTACCATTTAACATATTTGAATATTTTGCTTACTATTTATAAAGGAAAAAGTCTTATTGACGTATTTGTCAAATATTTCTTTACAAATTGTAAACGCAAAGTTAAAATAGAATTTCACATTCCGTTTCTGTTGGTACGTAAGTTTATAATTTCCTACAAATGTAATGAAAAAATCGTTGGAAAGATGTACTCTCTCTTGAAAATAACAGGGGGTTTTCACAAAAACTTATAAAGTAAATATGATAACAAGCGCAATTAAAAAGATAATCGAACTCTTAACTGAAATTCCCATATTGGCATGTCCATAGTTTTTTTTTTTTAAAGACATGGGATATTCTGAAATCAGATGATTTTTCCTGAGTAATAAGGCCATTTATATATAATCACTTAGAGAAGTTAGAAAAAAAAAAAAAAAAAAGATAGGGAAAGATGGCCGTATGAAGGAATCGTATGAATATGGTAAGAGAGAAGAGGAGAGACATAACACATAAAACTAGAGCGTCTCTCTCTCTCTCTCTCTCTCTCTCTGCTTTTGTGTCTCCACCAGAAAAAAAAAATCATTTACTTATGTTCTTGAGTTCATGATGAAAATAAGAAGAGATATGGAGTTAAGAGAGAGAGACTAGTGGAAGAAGAATGGAGAGAGATTCTCTTCTCTTCACTCCTTTGAGTTTTGTCTCTTTAACTTGAAGTCTTAACCTCAATGCTAGCCGAGTCACCATTTTTGGTCTCAGGAAGCTCGGAATGGCTCACAGCAGCAGCCAAAGTTTCTGATCCACCACTTGTTGTAGTTTTTGTTTTAGTGGAGCTCGAAGAGTGAAGTTCTGTGCGTTGGTCAGACAAGGATGATGATGATGGAGCTGATATGCCGAGGGATGAGGACCCGAGAGGGTAAGGCGTGACGGGCATATCAGTGAGGGAAGAGGCAGACGGGCTGTAGCTTATTAGTGAAGAAGAGCCCATGGAGTGGTCAAATTTGCAGGCAGGCCCAAACTTGCAAATCCCGTGTTGAGCAAAGTGGCTGCATTGTGCTGTGCCCTGCAAATGTTACTACCATTAGCTTTTGTCTTTGTTATAAGATACACTACTGAACATAAAAGAAGAATGAAATTTCCAAATAAATCATGAGAAATCTACCACTTAGTTGTTTCCATGGCGCAACTAATGAATGAAAAAACAGAGCTTCATGTTCAAATCAAGAAACAGAGTTTGTATAAGGAACTTATCAATTAACTCATTACCAATGACCGTGTCTCATGACGTAGAGCTAATGTATGAAGCTGCTTGGGGTGATGAGACTTACAGGACGAAGTGGGAGGCCAATATTGCTGAGTGTAACTCCCTTGGGCGATGCTGCTTCCAGAGGATGATGGAATCTGCATGAGTTTCCGAACTTACAATCTCCGGTTCTCATAAAGTATTGACACTCAGGTTGTCCTGGTCGCTGAGGAAGAGATGGTTCCTTATTTGAAGATGGATACACAGGCGCTGAAGGAGATAACGGTCTAATTCCATAAACAGAGCTTGATCCCATAGACGTTTGAGTACCAGGAGAAGGCATTGCACTTAGAGAAGCCTAAATAAAATCGAATGAGGCTTTGTCAACATTAAGATAAGGAACACAAGAGGAGTGTTTGGAACATTACCTGGTAAGGGTTCCAGCCAGAGTATGGAACCATACCAGGAGGAGGAGGAAGAACCATTTGGTTGTAAGCGTAAGGAGTTTGAACATATGAGCCTGGTAAAAGCTGAGGTCTTGGTATAACTACTCCAAATTGCTGCGATGAAGGAAGAGACTGAGACTGAAGAGGTGGATAAATAGCTGAACCAGTTGATAACTGCTGCTGCGGTGATGGAGCTTGTACACCAGGAGGAACAGGATGGTGAAATCGACAGGTGGAACCGAATTTACACTGACCTGTCCTCATGTAATAAGAACATTCTTTCTCTCCCTATATAAATCCATTAGTAAGGAAAACCTTGAGAGATCATGCATTTACAATACACCACAAGGACACAAAAGACAAGACGAGAGAGAATGAACAAACCGGGCGTAATGGAAACCCCATGTAACTTAATGAGGTAAAAGAATCTCTTCCTCCTTGTTGTCTAGGATGATGATACTTGCAAGAAGCACCGAATCTACATGTTCCCGTTCTCATAAAATGCTGTGCAAAGAAACCATAAAGAGTGAGATTATTGGCTACACTCTAAATCACTACATAAGGTTCATTGAGAAGCATAACTGCATTGCTTTATCCGTATAATAGATACCTGACACACGGGCTGTCCCATTCTCTCTGGAAACTCTCCAGTAACTGTTCTGAGACCTCCCAATACCTAAAAAAGAATGAAACCAAGAACATCGTATTAAGAGCTTCCTCGCAAATTGAAATCATAGTAGATTCAACAGTACATATGATCAACTGAATCACTCCAATTAAAACAAAGACTGCATCAAAACCGAAGCACCTTAGGAAGCAGACAAAAAAGGTAGTAACTTTATCAAAACCCCACCAAGACCATACGAAAAACAGAGTTAGATGAGATACAGAGAGAGAGAGAGTTTATTACCGGTGTACGGTTTCGTGGGTGATTGAACCGACATCTTGACCCGTACCCGCAAACACCGGTTCGTAAGTAATAGATACAATCAGGCTCATTGGGTCTCTCCGGGTACGATTCACCTCCACCGCCTCCTAACCCTAACCGCCACATCGAAGCTACAAACGCCGCATTTTCAAAAAAAAGTCTCACAAAACGCTAATCGCTGATTTAAGAAAGCATTAACAGAATGACGAAGAGAGAGAGAGAGAGTTTATTAACGTTTACCTTCTAAACCGGTTTCAAGTGATCGATCCGACCGCGACCCTTCTTCGCCGGCGCGAACGTACCGCTCCATTATTTTCTCAGCCCCCCAAGCTCTCTCCTTTTTTCTGGCGGCAGGAGGAAACACAGAACACAGCAATGTCGAGGTCCGATCAAATGGGAGTGTTGGGAAGAAGAAACCAGAGATCGTGGTGGGTTTCTGTCTCTACACTACTCTCAGTCGCTTGATCTCTTTGCTTAAAGCTGAAGACTTTTGTTTTTAGGGTTATTTTGGTTTTCGGCTGAGAGATGTTTTGGAAGGAAAGGTTTGATCTTTCTTTATGGAGTGATGTTTGCCGGTGGTGGTGGTTAATATACGCGCCAAACATAGAATAAATGACTTCTCTCTTTATTTTTTATTCTTTTTATTTTTTTTCTTCTACATTTTTTTTTTCTTTCCTTCTTTTCCATACTTGGTTGCACATTACTGTGAAATTTAAACCTAAAAAATAATGTAACAATTGGAAATTTGAGTTTATTAAATGTTACCTTGTTTTTTGTGTTTAAACATCAAACTGCAAATGTTGACTTGAAATAGTTAAGTTAAATTCATTAGCAATAACTATATCAGTATATCATTTATGCTAATAGTTTTATGAGAAATTCCCTTAGATAGTCTTTTTTAGTTTGTTTGTCACAAAAATAGCTTTTAAGGAAGAAAATGACCAAAATGTTTTTTTTAGAAGCTAAAAAAATCATTTATATGCATTTATACCCCTAGGGTTAACTAATTTGGACTTTAGGGTTTAGAGTTAAGGGGTGGGTTTGGGGTTAGGGTTTCAAATTTCAAAAAAAAATAAAAAAAAATCAAATTTTCAAAAAAAAAAAGTTTATTTTGGTCATTTTATTTTTTAGGGCTATTTTTGTGACAAAAACTTAAAAAGGGCTATTTAAGAGAATTGCCCTAGTTTTATTCAGATGAATTTACATACACACTAAAAGAAATATTGCATTATTTTGAAAATGTATTAGTTCGTAACTACTCATTCCGTTTCAAAAAGATGTATATTCTAGAGTTTTCACACTTATTAAGAAAATACGTAAAATTTTAACAATAATTGCATTATTTTCTGTATTTAACAATTTTTTATAATTTTTACCAATCAAAATTCAATAAACATAACTAATGTCTTTGAAATTTATAATTTGTCATTATTATATACATGGAAATGTAAAACATAGATCTTTTAAAAATATGAATCATTTTGAAACAGAGGGAGTAATAGACAAATTTGGACCATACATTTTTATAAACTTTATTGTAGTCATATATTGTTGCTAATTCTTTATTGAGATATTATAGTTCAAATGATAATTAATGTGATTGAGGTAAAAGTTGAAGATGATGCTAGTGAAGCTATTGTTTGTTTAATGGAGGTAGATTGTGGATCAAAATCTTTATAATTTTTTTTTATGTTCGAAAAATCGATTTTCTTATATTTAAGATAGTTATAGTGATTGAAAATGAATTATATCATATTATCTTTGATGGTGGGACTCCAGTTTTGACTTTGATCCACAAAAGAGGTGTTTACTAACTTATGCAATTAGTTATCGAACCATAAAAACCACACAAAGAAATATATATATATATATATATATATATATATTATGAAATATTGATTTCTCTCCAAATTCAATATGTTATTACTATATAAATCTTTTAAAAACGTGAAATGACTGTTTAGAGACTGTAATAGTTATAAAAAAAGGTCAAAGGATATAAACTTTGTCGGCTCAAGTTGCAAATATAGCAACAAGACAGTTTCTTTGTCAAAATCAACTCAAGCGTGAGAAAAGGAAAACATTAACTCATGTGTTATTTATTAACTGATGTTAACATTTTTTTGTTTCATTAGCCAGTCTGCTAATTATTTCTTAATCTTTTGGTCTTTAATCGCTACAACACTGGTCGAACAAAGTATTAATTTTGTACTAAGACTCCGACGTAACGACCCTATAATCATAGGTCTGATGTTTTAAATATTATCTACGCCTAAGATTTTTGACTAGCTGTGTTTGGCGAGTCTGCTTATATATTAAACAAAAACTTTATTATAACATATAATACCAATAATTTCGCGGAAACGTTTTAAACAAGAATTATTATTTTTAATTAAGAAATTCCAAATCTATATTTAAAAAGCAGCCCTTGTTAATATCTTTACTGGACGTGAATCTTCCTTTCCCAAGGGTCTTAAACTAGGAGGCACGTTACCACTCCATCATTAGATTACAACTTTGGTTAAAAGACATGAATAAAAGTTTGCACGACTAATAATAATCTGTATCTGCATGCAAAAACTATGAAAAGAATATAAGAAATTAAAAGACTAAACAACCGATTAAAAAACCATTACCATTTACCAAATGTTAAAAAGAATCGTTTAGAGTATGATGGTCTTAACGTATAGAGTATTAGGGAAAGTATATTCTTGCACGCTCACGCAAAGAGTGTGAATCGCACTCAATACCAATCGTTTAAAAGTCACTTCACACTAGAGAGCATATAGTATTTTCCACTTCTGATATTTCTATGGAAACCGTAAACTTTAATGCTTTGGATTATTGATTACAAAGGACAAAAAAGGTCATCATAGCATAAGATTTTGTGCTGAGACAAAGAGATGCAAAAACATTGGATCTCTTTCTCAAAGAGATATGGGTATATAGTTTTAAAACAACTATATGTATCCGACTTTAAATATACAAAATTAAGGGACAAATTGAACAAGTTGAATGTATGCATGAATATGGGGCATTTTGAATATCATCACGTATTATTATTATTGTCGTTTTTGTTTTGGTTGCCTTGAAAATAATTGAGTCCGCGTAACAAGGACATGTGAGAGGATCTTGTATGAATTACGTTCGGAACTTGATGTCAAATGAAGACATTTTTGTTGTTTGATTGTTTCTTTTACATTTATTTTTGTTGTTGTTTTTTTTGTCGTCAAATGAGGCATTTATTATAACTTCTAAGCATGGTTTTATGTAAGGCTGAGCGTAAGGCTAGTACTTAATATTTTGTAAGTACTTGACTTGTTTTGCACGAGTAATAAAATTTTTGATTTGTATTTAACTTGTTAAAAACTGAATAACTACTATTTCGAATACTTTAAAAATAAATTACTTGCAAATTACTTGTCTTTTTCTATTACTTGTAATTTACGAGTACTTACGAATTATTTACGAGTTTTTTTGAATGTTTAAAAACTAATTACTAAATAATATTTTATTAAAAATAGACATGAAAATTTATTTTGTTTATTCTACTTAGAATAACATAACATGTAAACTGTTTAAAATAAAATATTGTTTATATTATAATAAATAAATAAAAATATATTAATATTTTGATATATAAACATAAAATTTTTACGATGATAAAATATTTTTCTAAGTAACAGATAATAACAAGTTAATAGCTAAACTTTTAATATTTGTTACTATTTGTTACTATGAAATAATTAAAAACAGAACTTGAAGGTTTTGACTTGGAGAGGTATTGGCCACATGCGAGCAGCTTTTGGAGATTGTTGTTATTCTACCAAAGATCTTTTGGACCATAACATTCGTATCCTCTCATCTACCAAATGTCGGCGAGGTCTGTTATTATTATTATTATTATTATTGTGTCTCCTATTGTGTCCCTTGGAAGTAGTACAAAACTACAAATCACACTTAAACCCATGATCTCTGTTATGTAAACTGCCCTGCAATGAGCTTTTATGCAGATCATTACTAACTGGAACTGGTCTTATAACTATGATCAAAAAGGCTAAAACACAATCAATTTCTCAACAAGAAAAAAATACAAAGTTCAGATTCACTAAGCTATTTGTTCCAAAACCATAAACAACTCCAGTCTAATATTTAACCAAATAAAGACAGATAAAATAAGAAAACTCATGACCCTAGTTCATCTTTATCAAATATGTGACCACCAATGTAAAGTAAAAAAGGGACACTAAAGCTTCAACTTCTTATTGGATCTCTTCAACTTGGCATCATCATCCACTATGATCTGTTGCTTTCAAAAGAGTTTGCGACACACAGATATCAGTGAAGGAATCCACAAAGTAACATAAGCAGACTTTATAAAATCGTGTTGGACAAAACGAAAAGTAAGTAGAAAGATGAGATAAGAAAAAGAGTGCAAGGGAGATGAACCTTATGGTTTTTGTTTTTCTTCTTCTTTTTCTCTTCTTTTTTCTTCTTTGCATTTTTCTTCTTTTTCTTTTTGGTAAGCTTAGTGTTCTCCATCTTATCGTCATCAGAAGATACCTAAAACATGACGAACAAGGCGCAAGAACTGGTCAGTAGAACATATTCTCAAAAATGTATTCCATACCTAGATAGAAGGAAAGATAGTAGAGAGAATCAGATACCTCGACGTCTTCAAATGAGGCAACGTGTTGGATTCTTCTTCCTGAACTCGAAGCTCCACCTGAGACCAGTAGAGTATCATAAAGACTATGCCTTACACATTACCAGAGCTTTAAGAAAAACTCATTCTGCCATATTTATTCCCCAATAACATAACTGATACATCCTTTTTTTCTTATTCTCCCAATGTTAGGTGTTCTATGTTGTTTTCACCGACCATCTAGGAATAACATTATTCTAAACTTTGAAGTTTGAAGTGAGCTAAACTTAGTTCACAGTTACAATGGACTGACAGTGTGATACTAGTTTCAGGCAAACAGTCATTATGCACAACGAATGCTAAGTATGCTTTCCAAATTCTTTCAAAGCTACTCTAAAACCAAGGAAAGCCATGCAATGCACAATCTTTATTTGCAACAATGTAGGGAATTATAAGGTCTCAAGTTTGATGCTATCCGTAGTTTCTTCTAAATTATTCCACTTTTCATAGCTCTCCACCACCCTTGAAGGTGAGAGTTGGGCTTCCATACTAATTTTCTTAACTAGAACTGAGCTACAATCTCGGAAGACCTTGTCCCTAGCTCTCAACTCCAATGCCAACCAAAACAATCGAAAGTCTAGAAGACCAGATGTGATTCTCCTTTTATTCACGCTTTGAATCAATAACAGAAGATGAACAGAGAACAAACAAAAGCAAATTACCAAAGTTAAAACCCTGGGTAGAATTCTAGAACATCAGCATCTTAAACTCTTCTAAGCTCAAACGAACATCCTAGCCCAATTTATATTGAGTTAACTCATTCAGCTACCCCCTTAAACCTTAAGCTCTCAACTAACCAATAAGGCCAGTTACTGAGTTGGCATAGCTAAGCTTCCTTGCAGGACTGGTATGCTAGTTACTATAGTCCTGCACTAGCCCTAACAAGAACACCTTATCAGCACCTCAACAGATTATGCGTATCACCGATTCACCGCAGCTCTCTGCTAATGCCGAGCTATCAACCGTCAATATAATCAACTGCAAACTCTTTAAGCCTAGTTAAATGGTCATTTACTACACTAACAAGAAGCCTTATCATCACATGAGATGTAGCTTTCTGATAAGGAGCTAATCCCTTATCGTTCCAATTCCAAAATCACAACTTTTCAGACATATATTGTAAAAGAATCTTTGTTTTGCAATACTCACTGGAAACAACGGTGTCTCGGGCGTTTTTGACGGCTAACTCGATAAGATCAGGATCAATGGAAGACAACCCATTGGGATCTTGCAGCTTCCTTTCTAGAAACTTGGCTAAAGCAGCCGCCTTGTTCGTCTTCAAGGGTCCACCTGGATGAGCCAATCTGTAGGAAAGTGGGAAATTTCATAATTGAGAAATCGAGAAGAAGAAAAAGCCCTAAGGAGTGGAGAAGAACCTGGGCAGCTGAGAGCGAGAAGAAGAGGGAAGAGAAGTAAGCGGTGCGAATTTGCTTCCTCTCAGAGCTCTCTTCTCATCTTCCGTCAGCTCCTCCATGCCTCCTCCTCCTCCCATTGCAGTTTCCGACGGCAAAACAGACTCCGTCACAGAAACTTTTACGGCCGTCTTAAAAACCAAAAAGCCTCGCCGGGTTATTAAAATCGATCGAACCGGTCTTCAACCAAGTTATACATAAATAGATGGAGTTTAATCATTATTTTTGGTGTCAATTTCTATATTTTAAATTTATTTCCGTGTCTGATACGACGTCGTTTTTGGAGGGTATTGCAATCATATTTATCAGTTCTTCCATCAGTACACCTTGTACCGCCCATTGCAATCATATGCAATGTCTCTGCACATCTGCTAAAGCATCATAACTGGAAGTTATCCTTCAGCAATATATAGAAGCCCTCTGGGTACATGTTGCAGTAATATCTCACATACAGATTTCCATTGAGCTACAGACATATATCACAGAATCTATTGTCACTCAGTGGGAATACACAACAGGACGTTCTCCTCACTATAATTTTGAAGCTACGCCTGTCGTAAACAAGGACACTCCGTCTAAGCACACTTCTTCTTCTTCTAACAAAAAGCTTGACGAATCAGGACGGTACAAGATTCCAATCACTTACAACCTTTGGTACATGAACCATGGTCATGGTTTCTTAGTCCAGTAGCTAGTTCCTAGTTGGGATGGGCGTGACATTTGAGAGTTTCCGGATTCAATACAAACTATCTACCATATTGATTGTTTCTTGAATTTGCAACGATTAAAGCTTATAGAAAAGTGTTGAACGTATGTAACAATGGAGTTTTCGAAGTAAAGAACAACAAAATTTAACACACAGGGAAAAAAAGGTAGTTGCAATATTAGCCGACATTAACATAAGACATACTCTGTGTTTGCATTTTCATTTCAAAGCTCAAACTCGTCATCTCTAAGCGCAATAGCAGCAGCTTCTTCTTCATCATCATCAACAGCAAAGTACTCATTCTTCTCCTCAGGCCTAAACATATAAAACATAATCACATAGAACACCAAACTCACAATCTCCTCCGCTGCAAAACTCACCCACTGATACTTATA
>MU106280.1:0-31154 GCA_012274485.2 Sinapis alba | reverse complement strand
CTCTGCACATCTGCTAAAGCATCATAACTGGAAGTTATCCTTCAGCAATATATAGAAGCCCTCTGGGTACATGTTGCAGTAATATCTCACATACAGATTTCCATTGAGCTACAGACATATATCACAGAATCTATTGTCACTCAGTGGGAATACACAACAGGACGTTCTCCTCACTATAATTTTGAAGCTACGCCTGTCGTAAACAAGGACACTCCGTCTAAGCACACTTCTTCTTCTTCTAACAAAAAGCTTGACGAATCAGGACGGTACAAGATTCCAATCACTTACAACCTTTGGTACATGAACCATGGTCATGGTTTCTTAGTCCAGTAGCTAGTTCCTAGTTGGGATGGGCGTGACATTTGAGAGTTTCCGGATTCAATACAAACTATCTACCATATTGATTGTTTCTTGAATTTGCAACGATTAAAGCTTATAGAAAAGTGTTGAACGTATGTAACAATGGAGTTTTCGAAGTAAAGAACAACAAAATTTAACACACAGGGAAAAAAAGGTAGTTGCAATATTAGCCGACATTAACATAAGACATACTCTGTGTTTGCATTTTCATTTCAAAGCTCAAACTCGTCATCTCTAAGCGCAATAGCAGCAGCTTCTTCTTCATCATCATCAACAGCAAAGTACTCATTCTTCTCCTCAGGCCTAAACATATAAAACATAATCACATAGAACACCAAACTCACAATCTCCTCCGCTGCAAAACTCACCCACTGATACTTATACGCCGCAATCGTCTTAAGCGCAAACACAACAATCCTCGTGAAGTACAGATACCCAATCACAACAATATAGAACTGTCTAAACAAAGTCAGCTTCGACAAGTTCTTCGCCGCCTTACCATCGGTTTTCGACGTTTCTCTCAAGGCTCGAATCGACCATACGATAGGGAAGATGATAGCACAGCAACAGATGATATTAACAAGCAAGAACACTTGATTCCACGTAACCCAATCTTTAATGAAAGGACCTGTTTCACCGATCACAATCGAAGCAATGTTGGCTAGTACCTGAAGAGGGATCACAATCATCAACACGTTCTTCTCCTTCTCCTGCAAGAAAGGTTTCAAGAACGACCATCCCGTTCCGATCAAGATGATCACTGTGAAGAGAAGCACGACTCTGATGAACTGGAAGATGTAGAAGAGTATATCCCATCCATGAGGCGTCCCCGTGATCTTCACGTAGTGTTTGTCTTCAGCTGCGCAGATTAGATTCAACGATTTGATGAGAAGCAGACCTGCCATGAGGAGATGGATCCGGTGAACGACGCGCTTGTTGGTCCAGCAAGTGTAGCTCCAGTAACCGAGGAAGGTGACGTAGCAGAGGAAGAAGAAGGAGTAGAGAGATGGTAGCTGGGTGGATCCGGCGGGTAGATAGTCTTTAGATCCGTTCGGATCTTTGTTGTACATCTCGGTGCGAACCGCCATGGAGACTTTAGTCTCAGGTGCGCAGTTCGCGAAGAAGAGAGAGTACTCGTTGGGGGAAGTGACGGGGTACGAGTGGTTGAATCGGGAGTTCGGCGGAGGAGAGAGATCTCTGAAGGTGAAGAGGTGCGTGACGTAGTGCGAATCGAGGACGCAGAATCTAGGGTTCTGTTGGATCTCGAGGAGAACTTGGAGAAGGGATTCTTCGGAGAGGAGGAAGAAGCCGAGACGAGATGGATCGGGATTTGGATCTGGGGATGTGGAGACGACGGAGACGGTGGAGACTGAGACGGTGACGTGGCCGGTGTGTGTGAATCCGAATTTTTCGAAGAGGATCATGGGACGAGCGTCGTCGGAGATGGCGAGGGATTTGATCTCGGCCGTGGAAGGAGGAATCACGGCGGAGATGAGGAGTAAGAGGACGACGAAGCTGAGGGGCATTTTCGTCATTTTGAGGTCGATGAACGGAGAACGTGTTTGGAACCGTCGGCGAATTTTATTTTCGATTTATATAGGTCCTCTGTTATCTCAGATCTGAGTCTATGTATATTTTTCTCATTTTTTTCTGCATTTTAATATTCAATTTAATTCGGACTATATTACAAGCAAACTGCGAACTACACGTCGTTTAACATAAGCCTAGGAAGTACAAAACGAAGAGAAACAAACTTTAATACTCCACAAGAAACAAACTCTATACAAGCAAATGATGTGATCTAAAACCAGAAGATGAACACACAGACACACACTCTCTCCTAATTACCGAAGACAAAGAAGAAGAAACATCAAAAAACACAAGAAGATCTGGAGAAGAACAAGGACTTGCTTCACATAAAGCTCTGAAAAAAATTACTACAATTTACACCTCGGTTATCTCCAATTGCTATCCACCTTCAGGCTTTTGGTCATGGTACTCACTCTTGAGTCTTGTCAGTGTCTGTGCTGTTCCTAGGAGGATCTGAATCTCTTCCTGTCCCGTTCTCACTCTTGCATCTTCTTCTATCCTGAAATTATCAAGAGCTTTCAGCAACCAAACTCCACAAAGGATCTATCAGGATGGTGAAAACAAGAGACAGTTTTCAAAAAGTTTGTGATCTGTTCATACCTCTCTAGGAATTGGATATGCTTCGGATTCCAGCATACGGGCAACTTGGCTCATCCTTGGTCGTTTCTCGGACAATGGATCAACACATCTCAAAGCGATCAAGAGCTACCGACAATAGAAACTAGCAGAAAGTACAAAATCATTCGCATTAAGACAATTTAGCAGAGCAAAAGTGATAAGTTTCTTGGGCTTCCAACTTAAAACCAATTGGCAGTAAGTAGATTGACCCAAGTCCCTTATATATGAGCCTTTTTTGGGCCATCAATTCGTGGGATGATCGGGCCACTTTTCGGGCCAGATTAATGGGTCAGGGTATTGGGTCGGCTCTTATACCATGATAAGTTTCTTGGGCTTCCAACTTAAAACCAATTGACAGTAAGTGGACTGGCCCAAGTCCCTTATATATTACTCATGTCTCTTATATATTTCCGATGTGGATATTCTCTCCAATAAAAGGGAAACTCTGGAGACAACTTACAATTAGAAAGAAACTAGGTTCTGAAGTGTGAGAGAACCAAACCTAATGGGTGAAGTTTAAGGGGATTTCAGAGTGACATTGAAGGGAAAAGGTCAGATCTCAAGCAGCATTGACTAGAAAGATCCCTGCTTTGGATCTTTGTAGGGAGGGAGGATATCTCTAACCTCCAATCAGTGAAAATATGGAAGGCCAGAGAGATATCAGTGGGAAAGATTGAAGCTTTACCTTGTAGCAGCTGTCTTCCAGAAAAATATAAGAAAATTGGGAAACAGTAAGTAAAAAATTTCATTAAGCTTGCAAAGGTGATGTCTGATGAGACCAACGGAAACAAACAAACAAGTTGAAGACTTATTACTCAAAAGTAAAAGAAGAGAAGGTTAAGTGTTTTGCTTTTAAACAGACTGTAACTGATATCATATGGAATGTCAAACTAATTATAATGTACTCAGTTGACAAAACAATCTTCTTAGCTCTTTCTTTGGTCTTAATAAAATCGATGAACGAGGGTAATGGGTCTGTCTGATTATGATTAAACGTGATATCATACTCCTCACCCATGCAAAACGTCTCGTGTGTTTGTTTCCCCGGTCAAACTCTGTGTTTATGCAATAAACCAGTTTGGTTTGGTCTTTGACTATATTGTCACAATCCAGGTCAGAAAATATTTTAAAAAGTTGTCTATTATTTCAATAATATCGTCATGTGATGTTAGCCTGTTACAGTTACATAATTGGTCGTAGGTTACAAAAGCTTTCTCTGCGGTGGTTCCTTCTTTCCTTTGAGAGTCTGTCTCTCCGTGTCTCTGTTGTCGTTTACTCGTTGTTTGTGGGTGTTCTTAAAAGTTCTTAGATAAAAGTTGCACGTGAAAGGGAAGAGCTCTTTCAATCTAGATATTCTAATAATACCAATCTGAGTTCCGCTCAGAGACCCAAGAGGACAAGAGTTAGCGCGACAATTTCCCAAGGTTTGGATCTGCATCAAGTAAGGAAGCTTATGTGACACTTTTATATGGAGACGAGTTCTTATTAGGAGTTAGGGTACTGGGAAAATCGATTCGGGACACTGGATCCGACAAAGATATGGTCGCTTTGGTCTCTGATGGCGTCTCAGATTACTCCAAGAAGCTACTCAAGGTTAAAGTTTGAACATCTTAAGAGCTCAAATCTTCTCTCTTTCTGGAGTTTGATCAAATCATCTCACTGCTTTACTTAAAGATGTGTACTTTGGATTCTACAGGCTGATGGATGGAAAGTAGAGAAGATCAGTTTGTTAGCAAATCCAAACCAAGTCCATCCCACAAGGTTCTGGGGTGTCTATACAAAGCTCAAGATCTTTAACATGACAGATTACAAGAAAGGTGAAGCCTTTTGATGTTTTCTGGTTTTGACAACTTTCAAAGCTTTGTGTTTTGTTTTGTTTTGTTGTAGTTGTGTATCTTGATGCTGATACTATTGTGGTAAAGAACATTGATGATCTGTTCAAGTGCTCCAAGTTTTGCGCTAACTTGAAGCACTCCGAGAGACTCAACTCTGGTGTCATGGTTGTTGAACCATCCCAAGCTCTTTTTAATGACATGATGCGCAAAGTGAAGACTTTGTCTTCTTATACCGGTGGAGACCAAGGGTTCTTGAATTCTTACTATCCAGATTTCCCAAATGCTCGTGTTTTCGATCCTAGTTTGACCCCTGAAGAACTGAGAACCAGACCAGTTCCTGATATGGAGAGGCTTTCGACATTGTACAACGCTGATGTTGGTCTTTATATGCTTGCTAATAAGGTAGTTTTTTGCCATTTCTCGGTTAGGAAACAGAACTGTGTACTTAGCCATTGGTGTGTGTATTTGGTTACTGTGTGGCTTAGTATGAAATTGATGTGTGATTTTGGAATTCAGGATTGGTTTTAATCAGTTTAAGCCTTTAAGGTATGTTCATCCTTTTAGATGTTTAAGATTTAGAAGTATTGTCATTATTTCTGCAGTGGATGGTGGATGACAGTAAACTTCATGTTATTCACTACACACTAGGCCCTCTTAAGCCTTGGGACTGGTGGACAGCTTGGCTTGTGAAACCTGTTGATGCCTGGCATGTAGGTCTTCTTCTTCTCTTTGGTTTTGAGTTCTCTTTCTACTAACTGTGCATTAAGCTTGATATCACCGTTTAAAAAATTCAGAGCATTAGGGTAAAGCTTGAGGAAACTCTTCCTGGAACTGGAGGTGGCAAAAACCATAAGGATGAATTTGTTGTCAAACTCCTCTTCTTGGTACCTCTTTGTGCGCTTTTGTTCTGCATTTATAGATCCATTCAGGTTAACACTTCTTTCTTTCCTTCACCTCTGCTACATTCATCCTTTTTTGGATTGTAATTTCATTATTTTTCTTCTGTTTTTTTCTCGCAGGTTCATGAGGGTTCATTATGCAATCAGATAAGATATCTTTGTTACAAAATCAGATCTAATGCTTGTGCGCCACAAAGATGTAAAAACTGGTACTTAGGGTCGATAGTTCACACAAAGTAGTAGTTTAGTAACAAAAATTTGAAGAAAAATTTTTTCTCCAAACATAGAGTAAACTTGTAGAACATTAGGAAGACAGATTGTCGAGGTGTCACCGTCGTGTATGAGGTTCCAAGGAGTTGTGAATCCGCGCCAAAGTCAACTAGTCTGTTTTACTGCACTTCTGATATCCGTTGGAACTTCCTTTGTGATTGTGCCGAAGCAAATCATGCCATGGACTGGCTTGATCTTAGTATACGAATGGACTTTTACAATCTTCTTTCTTTTGTTTGGTTGCTTCTTGCTTTTGGTGCATCAACAGGGAAAGAAAATGTCAATTCAAACAGAATCTTCCTCCTTGGATGATTCCGGAAAAGGTATGGAAAGCCGAGATAATCTACTACGAAGTTGAGGATTAAGAATAGTGACTTCCACCATTTTTGTTCTTGGTCTCAACAGGTCATCAGCGAGGAGGTGTGTCTTGTGACGTTACTACATTGTATTATGGATTAGGGATGGTGTTTCTGGCTATTGCTGCAGTTTCTTTGCCTTATATATTAGGGATCACTGCTTTATTTCTGAGGTAATTTTCTTTATCAACTTGCTGGGATTGGTCTTTGCTACTTGATTCAACACATCCTTTGAGATTTGTCATAATTGAATGTAGTTGCTGGTTTGTTGTTACGTATTTGAGCAGGTTAGGTCTAATGGTGGGTGTAGCCATAATTCTAGCTGTCTTCATGACTTATGCTTCAGAGCACCTCGCAATCAGATGGTTCTTGAGAGGTCTAGAAGACCGGGGTGAAGCATCGAGATCAAAGTCTTTATGTTTCATGTGCTGACACAACATAAAGCAAGATACCAGCGAAAATGTGTCACCATTGTAACTTGCAGAGACAAGGGAGCAAATGACCTGAGTTTTTGTAGTTTTGTCTTGTGATTGTTATATAGCCTTGTTCTTTCTTTGTAGACGAGGGCATATTTCGCTTGTCTCCTCTCTTTGCTGACGTTTGTACAGTTTATATTTTAAAGACTGAAACTCCATTTGTGATTAAACAGTCAAAAATTTCACATAAGATTCTATCATAAATTGTGAAGATTGGGCAGAAAACTTTACACTCGCCAAATTTTTTTTGAAGAAAGTAACCAATGTAGATTCTCTGAAATTTATTGATTATAACCCAGTAGAGTTTTTTTAACCTAACTTACAATTGATTATCAAGATTACATAAGATATAAAAGGCTTCACAAGTCACAACTTCAACTATCACAATCTGGAAAATCCCAATTTGATTACTTACTCAACAATGGAGTTTATTTGCACATTTGAGGTCCAAAGAACTGGTAGAATTGTTTGAGGATATGATCTGAAAAGAACAGATTTTATTAGATCAAACCAGATAGAAATAAACTGTTATTCGTTCACTATATCTAAAAAGTTCTTTCAATTAATGTTATACTAAATTTTTTACATGAATCTAATACTAGAAAATAATATGCATAAACTTGAAATGATGATTATCAATATTACAATGTAATGAATGTTAATAATATATCTAACTATGTAACATATCTAACTATGTAAGTAACAATAATACATATTTATAAGTATATTTTCAAAATTGAGTATTATACTCAACAAACAATATTTTTTCATTCTTTTGACCATTTCACATCTTCAAAACACCACAAAGAAACTCAAAAAAAAAAAAAAACTTACACTCCTACTTTGTTCAGAGTGTTCAAACCTAGATATAGATGTTATTACCTTGGATGATGTACACAACTTGTTCATAGTCGTTTTTTTTTAACAACTATGATTAATTTTCTTTTTAAGTATGTTTATTTTTCAAGCCACCACTAGCACTATACATGACCATCAAACCTAAATGTGTTTCAAGTAAATATTGGAAAAAATTTCATCATGTGTCTTCCACAATTTCAATATCTTTAGCAACTCCAAATCAATTTATTAAATGAAAGGAAACTTGGTAAAACATAATTTTGCAAGTTGTCACTCTCGTAGGAGAGCTCGGCAACTAAAATTGTTATACATTCACAAATAAATATATTTATATTTTTTTAAATAAATAATTATTTTCAGATGATAATTTTCAGGTTTTTTTTAATCAATTTTTCATAAAATTTTAAAACTTTAAGTTTTGTACAATATAAATTCAATTCAAGCAAATCAAAATGCAAAAATCTTTTCTAAGCCAGTCTAATATTCTAAAGTATTGATATTATCTCTAATTTTTGCAATCCTTCTCTTAAGTAAACCTTTTTTAAATGATTGATCTTCAAAAAATTTGCATATCAAAATTACTATTGTTCTATAAAGTAAAAGTTTGATTGAGTGGTTTGACCTACAAAATCTATTCTGTTTTTTTTTTGGTTTAACAAAATATCTTCTTTTTTTATTATATTGGAATCAAAATACAAGATTCCAAATCCTTATAGGCAAAGTAAAATTTAAAAGAAATTTTACAAATCTACCTTACTGAAACAAAAGTATTATTTATATATAATTTTCACTGTAAATTTAATATGATTTACAAGAAATGTATTAAATTAATATTATATATAGAGATTTTATTAAAGTTAAATCGGTCACTACTTACATATTATACCATTTTAGTATAAGATGCATCTTCACACATCAAGTTATTCTACCAATGATATCTTGAATTTTGGATATTTATATTTTATTAGAACAAAATATTATAATATTATTTAAATACAAAATATTATAATATTATTTAAATTACCAATAAATTCGTAATTACTATTACTATTTATAAATTAAATTAGTTCAGTTTAAATTTTAAAAATGTTTTATAAATTTTATATGTAATTATATTAATTTATAAATTAATTAATTATTATTCAATGATATGGCATGTAAAAATTAGTAAACTATATAATATAATTGTACAAAAATAAGATAGTCGATATATCCTAAAATTTATATCTGTGACTATGTATTATCAAAAGTAAATAAACATCAAATAGTTCTGCCTGGTCAAAATCTGTTTATCTTTGAAACCGAAGAATTATATTTTGAACCGAACGTACAAATAATATTGTTGTCTATAGCCTAACCGTAAAGAGATCTAATATTTATTCAACCTAACCGGTTTCCCATCATCGTTGTCACTCCTCTGGTTCTCTTCAGTCTGAATGGCTTTAATGTTTTAATTTCACAGTTTTTGTTTGTTCCGATATCTCATTACTCCGTAAAGCTTCAGCCTAGAGATCTTATTACATTTTCAAGTGGTGCCAGTAAGACGCACTTGTTCCTTTTTTCTTTTAACACAAAAGTCACATTTTAAATCGAACCAACCGCAAATCGTACCGAGATCAAATATTTATTTAACCGAACCGGTTTACCATCATCGTCGTTGTCAGGTCCTCGTCGTCCTCGTCAGTCTTTTAACCTAATTTTACATTCGATTCTCTTGATCACAGGTGATACTACAATGCGCCTCCCAACTCCGATAATCAATGAAAGTCGCCGGCTTTCATCGTCTTCCCGATCATGGATATCTCCCATTTCCTTAACATCCAAGAAGAAACCAGACCCACCTCCCGAATCTTCAATCTCACCACCAGAAACCAACCCTAAACCACAATTCATCTCCCACGAATCCGCTATCAATCTCATCAAACGCGAGAGAGATCCTCAGCGTGCGCTTGACGTCTTCAACAAAGCCTCTCAGCAGAAAGGCTTCAACCACAACAGCGCCACATACTCTGTTCTCTTGGATAATCTCCTTAGGCACAAGAAGTTTAACGCTGTCGACGCGATTCTTCACCAGATGAAGTACGAAACGTGCAGGTTCCAAGAAGGTCTGTTCCTCAACTTAATGAGACATTTCTCCAGGTTTGAGCTGCATGATAAGGTGATGGAGATGTTTAGTTTGATCCAAGTGATTGCTCGTGTGAAGCCTTCTCTCAATGCTATAAGCACTTGTCTTAACCTCCTTGTTGATTCAAAGGAGGTTGATTTAGCTAAGAAGCTGCTTCTGTATGGTAGACAGCATCTTGGGTTGCAGCCAAATACTTGCATTATTAATATTCTTGTGAAGCATCACTGCAAGAATGGGGATGTTGATTCTGCGTTTGGAGTTGTCGTGGAGATGAAAAGATCTGGACTTTCGTATCCGAATTTGATTACTTACTCGACGTTGATGGAGTGTTTGTTTGTACAGTCAAGGTCCAAAGAAGCTATGGAGTTGTTTGAGGATATGATCTCTAAAGAAGGGATCTCGCCGGATCCTGTTACTTTCAATGTTATGATCAATGGGTTCTGTCGTGCAGGGGAGGTTGAGAGAGCTAAAATGATTATAGAGTTTATGAAGAAGAACGGATGCAACCCAAATGTGTATAATTACTCCGCTTTGATGAATGGGTTTTGTAAAGAGGGAAAGACTCAGGAAGCTAAACAAGTCTTTGACGAGGTTAAGGAAACTGGTTTGAAACTAGACACAGTTGGTTATACTACTTTGATGAACTGCTTCTGTAGAAGTGGTCAAGTTGATGAGGCTATGGAGTTACTTGGAGAGATGAAAGCATCTGGATGCAGAGCTGATGCATTAACTTACAATGTAATCCTCAGGGGCTTGTGCAGCGAAGGAAGAACAGAAGAAGCTCTTGAGATGCTGCGTCAATGGGGATGTGAAGAAGTTCATCTGAACAAAGGTAGTTATAGGATCATACTAAATGCGTTGTGCAAGAATGGTGAGCTGGAGAAAGCGGTAGAGTTTCTGAGTTTGATGTCGAAGAAAGGGGTTTGGCCACACCATGCTACCTGGAACGAGTTAGTAGTTCGGCTTTGCGGATCCGGGAATGCAGAACTCGGTGTTCGAGTTCTGACAGGATTTATGGAAATGGGTTTCAAACCAGAACCTGAGTCTTGGAGAGCTGTGGTTGAATCAATATGCAGAGAGAGGAAGTTACTGCATGTCTTTAAACTGCTAGATTCTTTAGTTTATTGATAATTTAAACCCCTTTATTCATATTAGTCTGGTTTACATAAATTACTCTTACAACCACACATCACTTCACAGAATCAAGAACGTAAATTTTCTGTTCGAAGGTGAAGCTATCATAAGGGACAAACTTTGATCCTCTTCCCCAATACTGGCATTGTCCATCAGAAAAGGATTGAAAAGCTATGCAAGAACAGTTTCTCCAGCAGCTTCCATGGCAGTCACTAAGGCCTAAGCTCAAGCTATCTCCATAATAACTATTATCCATCATGTATCCTCTTCTCGGTTCGAAATACTCAGACCCTTTCCTACAGGCCGTTGGCTTCTCCTTGATACAAATCCCTGAACTGTTCTTTAAATCCGTCGTGCAGGGTTGACTGCTTTCAGAAATCCAGCTGCTGCTTGTGTTGCTCCTGAGGACGTTGGTAACAGTGATTTGGCCTAAATTATCCAATAACCAGCTGGAAAAGACAGAACTATTAGTTTTCTTGATTGAGTAACTAAAGTACTTCATGTACTTGTCTGAACCAAACTTGAATTCATAATCAAGGTATTCTCTGGACAGCTCTAAGGTCAGTTGAGAGCTTCCGTTGTTCGTCAGAACTCCACTGGACCAGTAGATTTCACCATGGCGCCAGACGAGTAGTTGGTGAGCTCCTGACGGGTCTAGCCCTAATCTGAATGCTCCTGAGGCTGGAACTTGGTTACTTATCCAAGAAGTAACCGAAACTTCTTTCTTGGTTTTTAGGTTAAACCCTATCTTCATCCCGGGGAGTAACATATTGGTTGGATGGTCAAAGCTTTGCCATAGAACCCGACCCGGGACGCCTCCTGGTCCGATATCTCGGATCACAAAGTTCCCTGAATCGAGTAAAGTGGCAGAGACATTTCCAGCCAAGGAAAGGTGGCCAACGGGTTTTTGGCTCACCATGATCGGAGAAGCGTTTGCCCGTGTGATCTTGAGGTTCCCATTAGTATCAATGGATAGTGAACCGGATGAATCAGAAACTGATTCGGTTGGGTTACCCACCCAAACTGGATTTATTGGACCATATTGATACCAGATACCAATATACCTAAGACCAGCTGAACCAAGTAAGAACGTAGATGATTCTGGTGGTGTAAAGAACCCCAGAGTGAAGACGCCACCCGAGGAGATCAACTGCTCCCAGTCTCTGAGCTGCTGCCCAGGTTTCAACGTATCGGTTTTGAGTGGTGAAGAGGCAGAAACTGACCCGAGAAACATCGGTATGAGGATGAGAAGGAGAATGGGAGGAACAAGAGTTGGTGAAAGAGCCATTAGATGTTTGATTAGTTCAAGTGTTTGTCTCACTTTAGGCTCTCACTTAAGGGATATATATAGCACCTTTTGCTCCTCTTAATACTCCCAACTGTTTCTATGACTTTTGTATAACTTTGAATAGATTATGTAGAAACGGTCGTTGGTATATGCTTGTAACATAGCAAAGTCCTACATTCTTTAAAGAACATGATGGAGACTATCTAAGAATTTTCTTTCCAAGTATTTCACTGAAGTCTCTTCCAGAGGCAGAAGTTTCAAACTCAGCCCAAATATTGGGTTAACTTTGAGTTCCATATCTTTGTCCTTTGGTAGTGAAACGTATTTGGTCCTACTATGACTTACAATGGTTGATTAAGTTTTGTAATGGTAACCATACTAACTTTATTTGGTGTAGAAAGTAGAAACGTGTCGTGGGGTCTTCTGCTATATGCAAGTGGCTGATGAGTAAGGGCCATAATTAATCACTAGTTCCAAGCATCAACGACTTGATGAAATAATATTCCAAGTCTTCGTACTAATTTCCAACGTGTATTGAAAGTTTGAAGTTCATATTATATGTGTTCCAAACACGCTTCTTTTCTCTATGAATGCAATAACGAAGTATTAGATTTAATATAACAATAAGAAAATATTCAATTTTCACTATCCAATATTTGAAAAATTACATATTTCATACTATGTACACTTGTTTTTTCAAGCACACCTAGGGTTAAAACCGGGACCACCATAGTAAAAATAAGTTCCCCACTCATTACTATACGAACTCTTAATGTCATAACATTCGGTGTTCTCGGCTAATATCTTGACATCATGCACCGGTACAAGACTGTTGTCTGAATCAACAATCTCCAAATTTCGGAAGTAACTTGCTTTCCCAAACCCTTCGTCTGGAAAATGACCCGAACCCATTTGAGTTGTCGTGTGCCGGCCTGAAGCACGTGTGTTCACGACCTCACCGCCCCATTCCACGGTGGTTGCGTGGTCGGCTAAGTGGGTGAATAGCTCTGCTGGCCAATACCCGACCAGCGTGTTGTCTCCTAAACCCATCCACCAATTCCCCAGTTTTGGATCCTGCATGTGCATGCAATCGAGTAGTTTCATTTATGCGTTTTCTTTTTGGAATACAAATGTTTTATTACGTGTATGTAATATAAGTTGATATAGAATATAAATAAATAGGAAGAGATAATTAAAGAGATGAACCTTCCAAATGAGAATGGTGATATCAAATTGGTTTCCACTGAAAGTAGAGAGAGGAGAGATGGCGGCTCCAATGGCAATCTTGTTATTTGTTTGGATAAATCCAGAGCATAGAAGATTGTAACATCCTGTTGCTTGATATGAATCACTCTAAAACAATACAAAAGTTATCATTGGTTTAGGATAATTAATTATGCTCAAGTATAACAAAAATTCTTAATCAAGTTATTGCCCAAGCAATGATTTAATACCCAATATTATCATCCAGATTTAATGATTTATAGTGTAGTGCAGAAGTTGGACTTTATATATCAATCCAATTAATAATAAGCTATTAATGCAAATAATAAATGCTCTTCACCAAACATTATCATCATGACTCTGTTCTACCACCATTAACTTCAAAATGATCAATACTACAAACTAAAAGTACCTGTAAGAATTAATGTTACAAGCAAAAATTACCTTCACCTGTTATTTTTTTTTTGGCGTAATTTACACTCCCAATTCACCATATCATAATCCCATGCACAGTTCACTGACTTTCTAGATGATAACTATTTTGGAAAAGTGTGCCTTCAAAGCAATATATGGTAGTTCTGAAAATATAATCTATACCATAACTAGACACTGAACGTTACATGGAAACTACTCCAGTACTGTCACATGAATGTCCTAGAAATACATTAACTAAAGTAAATCCTCAAGGATATAACTCCTAGTAATAATATCAAGTATTTGGACTCTTGATCTAAAGCAAACTGATATGAAAGTGCAAAGAGAAAACAACAACCATACCGTCCAATAAGTGAACAATCTTGGTCTGTTGTCACCATACAGCTCCGGACTGACCTGACTAGTATAACAATCAGAGCTTTAGACATATAATACTGCACATAGCCAGTAAGTAAATAAACATTGAAATGGTAAAAAAGAGACAGTACCTGCCAGCCAGCTTCGATGCTATTGAGATCAGGACCAACGAAAGATCCCGACAGAATCCAAATCTGTGAGAGACTGAACTCATTCACTTGTTCAATCTTTGGGTCCCACACGTTTATCGTAGCTTTTGCTCCGTATATCTCCGACGATGTTTCCGTATACGCGATCGCATGCTATCATTTTGAAATCTTTATTATATATAGTACACTTTAAGATTTAACTTCTAAATCATATTTATAATCCCAATTTGTGCGAATGAAAAACCGTGCGTTTTGCATATTCTTTTATAGATAGTTGTATCATTCAAGAATTATTATAACGAGGCCGGATCTTAAAATCCATTGAATGCTTATGTTTCGTGTATTTTTTTGACTTTAATTAATGAGACTGACACTGGAAGCTGTTATATGGGTCGATAATTAAATGATTACACAGACAATTCACATTTAACATTGCTATCGTGTAGTATATATATATATATATATACTCCCTCTGTATCACTTTAAGTGATGTTTAAACATTTTTATTTTGTTTCATAATAAGTGATGTTCTCACAAATCTAGAAAAATTTTTAATGTTATTTAAAATTTATGACCAATCACAAAATACTACATATTTTTCTTATTGGTTGAACTAATATTATTTTATATTACCAAGAAAAATTGCATTAAAGTTTGTATTTTCTTAATTTTTGTGTAAAAACCTTAAACACCTTTTAAAATGATACAGAGGGAGTATATATTTTTTTGTGACCCGGGATATCTGGCGGGCCGTGATCCAACCGATTAATCTTCGGGAGCCTGATCATCGGCGCCAGCCAGACCCGATTGCTCGCAAAGGGAATTAAATACTTATGTTGCCTGATTACACGTTAGGGTAATCTGAGGGTAAAAGATTTGAATCCACGATCCTTAGGGTCATTGTGGGCTGTCATGTACCATCCGACCACTAACGCGTGATTTTATCATGTAGTATATTGGTATCAAGAAAGTATGTAAATGCTAAAAATATTCATTTTCAAGCAAAAAATATTAAATCAGCAACCGAAAATGTTGTTGGATCCAAGGGAGCGAGAAGATAGAAATTTATGATCTAGCGTACCTCATGTCCATTAGTTCCAAGGGCATCAGGCTTTTCTGTCCGTTGATGAAGGTGAATACTTCGTCTCTTTTTCCCAAAGTCAAAGAGAGACTTGGCTCTAAGCACATCTTCCATTGTGTTGCGTCGTATGGGAACCGTTCCCTTGGGGCACCTCGTGCCGTTCACGTGCCACATTTGCCATGCACCTTCCAGTACACTCGCTGCTTCTTTAACATCATCGTTTCTCTCTTTTCCCATCGTCTTCGGCATTCTCCTCGGTGCTTTCTGCGTTATTTCTCATTATAAAATAAAGCTTTATTACTATCATCAACCGACTGAGTTTGTGGGATAACTAAGAAAATATAAATACACACTGATAAATGATATTACAATAAGAGTTACATTTATATAATTTGTCACATGAAGTTCATCAACATCCTATTTTAAGTTTAACAGCATCATTTTAAGTTTTTTTTACAAAATTTTCATGAATTTTCTAATTTGATTTTACCTAAACAAAAAAGTATTATATTTATTTCCATACGAAGATATTAATTGAATAAAAGAAAAGTTCCGTGGTCAGACACCAGAATTACCTGAATCTTGTGATGCTTTAAGAGTGGATGATCCAAAGCTGGTTGCTTTCTTTTGGGTACACAATCTATTACGTCACCGTCAGGACTCTGTAAATATTTATTTTACAACAAATTAAAACGGTAAATATTTCACATAAAAATTATAAAAATCAACAAATGCATTTGAAACATGTACACATATAAATATATAACCTGAATGGTGAAGACATGAGGCTTGTTGATCTTGTTCAAGTGATTTCGGATCCTCTCAACTCTCAAGCTGCTAACTTGTCTATGTGTTTTGGTGTAGTTAACAGCAGAAACATGTATAACCTTTATGCTCAAGAGACTTACAAAAACAAGGAAGATTAGAAGAAGACTTCTCTTGGATGCAAGAACAATAACCTCCATTTATGGATCTTTGAATATATCACATTCAGTGTCCTAAGAACGGAAAATTAAGAAATGGAAACTGAAAGGAGGACAATTTTTTTATGAAGTTAAGATAAGAGGAGGACCATTTCAAGAAAGATTTACAATAGCTAGTCCAAAATATGTAAATGTAACGTATGTGTATAAATAAATGTGTATGTGTGTTATAAATGGGGAAGAAGAGAAGTGGGTGAAGAGATATTATGAAGTGTAAATATGGAAATGGAAGAGAAAGAAGCGAAAGCAATGAGGTTTTCGAGAAGAAGATCAAATCAAGATTCATCATTGCTCTGCATCGGTTTCATTTTTATATATAGACAGATTCAGTTATTGTCTTTTGTTTCTTATTGATAGAGAAACATAAAAGGAGAAAATATTCATTTTTACATGTGTGTGTGAGAGAGTGTAGCAATACTATTGATTAAAAATAAAGTAAAGAGAAATAAATGAAAGAGAAGCAAATGAGACTATAAATACAATAGAGAGACCTACCCAACTAACTAAACCTTTCTTCCCTTTTATGAGACTCCTTCAATGTTTTCATCTGTCACTCTTTCTTTTTTCTTCATTTTTCAAAAATTATAAATGTATATTTAGCAATATACAATAGTATACAAACATATAGAGTACGCATATTATGCGTATTTGTACGCCGTATAGTAAAACTTGATACCCAAAACTGATGATCTATATATATGCTAAATGAACAAATTTGTTTTGGTTGGTTTTGTTTGGAACTATTAATACCAGCAATTCAAAGTAGAATGTTTTAATATGGTTGAGTTCATTTTCATTCACTCTAAAACCGATATATTTATAAACAAATAGCAGTTATATATGAAATTTGGTTAGTGTCCAATACAGTATTTTACAGATGCATCTGTTAAACAAAACTTACTTTATAATCTTATAAATAATGTATCATCACATTGCTTCTGTTGCACATATCTAGTAATTAAAGTTCTAGTGGAAATGCACGAGACAGATCAAAATTAATCACATGATTATGGCAATAATCTAAGCATCAGTTTGAACGTTTTATATTCAGTAAAAGTTTATGGAGGACATTTTCAATATCTTTGCTTGAGGGTCTCTCAATCGATCCAGCCTTTTTTAGGTACAAGCATCATCTATATTTGGTACTTTGTCCCATGTGGCGTCTTTTAATTGCGTACCCATACACCTAAGTTTACTATATATAATTATTTTTGCGTATAAGCCTATAAATACACACTCTGAATGCGATGTCTGAACCAATGTCAACAGATGGATAATGAATATATAAACTGAATTCAAAGTGATAATTACTGAAATTTTTGTCATTTTGTTAAATTAGTTATATTCCCTTTTGGTTTTGTGCAACCTAAACTCGTTGACCAAAACATATATGCTATTTAACATAATACCCATTTCATTAAACAATAAATGTATGTATAAAATCGTTATACATTATAGTATAGTCTCCATATATACATATAAGGTCGAAGTCAATATTAAAAGTCACATAGTGGTTTTATTATAGTGGTCCATGGCAGATGTAGTCAAATTTATAGGTATGTCAACTGGGTCAATATATCCGGTTCTAGCTTAACCGACCTCCGTAGAAAATGTTATCAAATTCAAGTTGATTTTATCTTTTTGGGTTAAGGATCATGTTAGAACAATTATAAGCTTTTTAAATGCTCGCCTCAAAATCCAGAAGAAAGTTGTAATCTGGATAACTGATTTTCATCCAGTTTTTTCGACCAAGTGGTACAGACTAACCTTACTTTTATGCATGTGAGCATATTTCTATGAATAAAACTTTTATATATCATTAGCATGAATATGTATATAACTGAAGATTGCAGAAGAAGAAAAAAAGTTCATATTTATATATCATTCACATGAATCTTTTTCAGCTACATGCGTTTCAAAGATAATTATATAAATATTGAACCTCACTCTTTCTGAATTTTTTGTTTTTTCATCTACATACGAGTTTATCAGTTCCAAGAAGTGGGGGAGTAGAAGAAAGTGTCGAAGTTTCAACGATCTGAGTGACACAGTGTCACTGACACTCATCACCCACACTTGCCTATTATTACCAACCCTGAAACGATTTATTAAAAAATTTAACTAATTTTTACTAGGAGTCAATTTATTTTTAGAAATTTTTATATATATAATTTTCTTCAAAAATTTTGGAGACCTGAAATTAATGTTTCATTCGGTTTTAGTTCAATACCACATGTATATTTTCGTACTTGCGTCCTAGTATCTTACACATGTTCTTTTTTGTTAACATCACACATATTCTTCCGGTGCATTTTAAGAAGCCCAAGATAGATTGTGGTAAATTTACAATGAGATATGTAGTTATAATGAACTAGAACCCAAAGTGACTGGTTTGTTTTTATATGTCTTATCGACTAATCCTATTGGTTTTAGGAGAAACATATTTAGTGCTAAAGAATGAACCGGTTGTTACCCAGCTTAATTGATTCAAGCTCAAAATACATTCTAACTAATAATAATGTATAGCTGAATCACATGTTATCAGACTACTATATAAACTGTTTGGATCGAATTTCAAATCCAAACTTCTTAAATTACTGTAGTTTTGTTTCAAGTGAAATTCGGATTTCAAAGAGAGGCATTGCAACATATTTCCATGTTTCTTTTACCACTTGATCAAAGTGATTTATTGAATAAATGAAAATTTCTCTAAAATTGACTAATTTGTTATGCAAGTTGGCAATATAAGTTATATAACTCTTTCAAAAAAAAAATCTCTTATAACCGGTTCAATCTTTATTTCTACGTTAATCTGACAGGTCAATTATTTATTTATAACACCAACTACATGCATAAGACTGCTTTGCTATTTAATTTGCATGGTTAATTAAAATCCAGTTTTTAAAAGAAAACTGCCTTGGAGTTCATAGTTTGTAAGTGAGAAAGAAAGTTAAATGTTTTGTCAATGTATAATAAATTAGTACATTCTATACTGAATGAGCATATCAAACAACCCCTAATTAAGTCAAATATAGGATGTATCTTTTTCATCATCAACATGTAGCAAAATCTAGGGAGTCTTCAAGAAAACTGTAACAATGTTAATTAAGAAATCGATGTTTTTAATTTGTCAACAACGAAAATAGGTAAGTTAATAAAGTAAAAAAATAGAGGATTTAATTAGTGGTAGAAAAATAGGTACTTCGAGCCGAAGCACATAACGAATGGTTAAGCCATGTGTTCCTAGTCGTTTGCCAGGGCGTCCTCTATTTCAACACGTGACATACAACCATGTACGTACGTATATAGTTAAATGCTTTGTCCTTGTTTTCTGTTTATTTTATCTAAACAGTTAAAACCTATCCCAAAACTGTGGTCGAGAAGTCGCTTTCGTGTAGCACAGAGACATTAAATAAACAAAACGAGATTCCTTAGTATACATGTATACACACGTAGACTCTCATGCACATGCCACGAAAGAATACGTAAACTCATGACGTGTCCATGAATATATATAAACGTACTCTTCAATTTTCATTTCAGTCTTTATATATATATACTCGTTACTAATTTAGACTGAAACTAAAAACATCCAACTCTTACAGAACACACCATGGAAGAAGAACAACCTCCGACCAAGAAACGAAACATGGGAAGATCAAGAAAAGGTTGTATGAAAGGTAAAGGTGGTCCAGAGAACGCTACTTGTACTTTCCGTGGAGTTAGGCAACGGACTTGGGGTAAATGGGTCGCTGAGATCCGTGAGCCTAACCATGGAACTCGCCTCTGGCTCGGGACTTTCAATACTTCAGTCGAAGCCGCCATGGCTTACGATGAAGCTGCTAAGAAGCTGTATGGACACGAAGCCAAACTCAACTTGTTACACCCACAACAACAACAAAAGGAAAAAGTGAATAAGAACTTGTCTTTCTCGGACCACGGGTCTGGTTCTTGGGATTATAAGCTAGATAGGGTTCATGGGTTGGACCTTGGTCTCGTCCCGTCAAGTGGGTCACGCGGTTCGTGGTCGGGGAGTTTTAGTTTTGTACAAGAAGATGATAAAACTGCAAGTGAGTCGAGTGTTTCTTGGTTATTACCAAAACGAAGTGATTCACAAGATCAAGAAAGCGTTAATGCTACGAGTGGCTTGACGTTTTCGACGAAGTTAAAACCGAACAACTTGATGTTGATGACTACTCCTGATTATGGATTATCAAATGAAGATGGGTCTAGGTTTCTTGTGGGGCAAGAAAAGAAGACAGAGTATGACGTGTCATCATCATCGTGTGGCTCGTCTGACAATAAGGAGAGTATCTTAGTTCCTAGTGTTGGTGGCGGCGGAAAAGCGATGCTTAGGCCGGAGGTGGAAGACGGGAGAGGGTATTTAGAGATTGATGACCTTTTGGAGATTGATGATTTGGGTTTGTTGATAGGCCAAAATGGAGACTTCAAGAATTGGTGTTGTGATGAGTTTCAACATCCATGGAATTGGTTCTGGGAGTGAGTTTTATTTATACTATCATTGTTATTATTTATCATAAATATCTCCCAAGCTCGATACTTAGGATTATTAATTTGTTATACATACATCAATCGTCGTGGGTTCTTCTCTTTTTGCATGTAGTGTTGTGTGTATAAATAGGTTTGAGCATGTTTTGAGTTTCCCTAAACGATATGTAAAATTTTAATTCTCTATTATAAACAAAGCTATAGTTTACTCTCTAATGATTCATGTATTAGAACTCGTCTGATTACTTCCTCCGGACTATAAACCCATAAAAAAGAGAGACGCATAGATTGATACAGCAAATACTGAAGACTTCTCACAAACTTTGAACTTAAAAATCAGAAGCTTCATCACATGAGTTATCATCATCACAGTTGCCATCATCGGGTAAAACTTCAGATGTGGGATCTTCTTCCCTATCATGTTCACAGCCAGTTTCTTTAACCATAACCAGAGGCAACTTCAGAGGTTGCTCTGGCGACTCCTTGAAGAATGAATTCATTACAATGAAGAAGAAGACCTGTGATAACTGGCTCTTGTCTCTCTTTATCTCTGCGCTCAGAAGCTTCTCAAGGAATGTAGGTTGTCTCGTCGTTATGGAAGATTCTTGAGATGAGTTTTCATCTTTTCCACCATGTCTTCTCTTGTTATGTCTATTTATTGTTCTTGAATCTTCCCTTCTTGCTAACCTTGTATTGAACTTGTTCATCCGCCTGCTACTTCAACACCTAACTCCGCCTGCTTTGCTAAAACTTCGCGGAGTTGCTGCAATGCAAGAAAAATAAAAAAGCTAAAAGGTATGACGAAAATGCGAACTGAGATAAGAATCATGAGTGGACTATGGGAAGATTCTAACAAGCCTAGTGATATGGATGATCATTAATGTAGCGTTTCCTTGCATTATGCTCCGTTGCACTCTTTTTATAGTTCCCTGTAATTGAAGAGATCAAAACAAAACAAAACAAAAAATAAATGAAACACCTTCAACATTCCGGTTTCAGGAAATATGAGATAACTACTGTTAATAAGAAGGCTTTGGACACATAATACTAAGTACTAACTTGAAATAAATAAGAAGTTTGGAATTGTATAATCTAACATTAAAGGGCAGGTGGTAATACCATTCTTTGCCTAGTAACAACTGACATTCCAAGGGATACTGAAAGAGCTCGAAATTTATATAATTCTGCCCAAAATTCTTATAATTCCTAAAGGTAGATGTGATTTCAATGCAAAAGGACTAACCGTTGCTCGTATGATCCTTATTGAACCCAAACTTTTTCTTCCCATGATCTGCTTGATGGAACTTAGATCCCTGGAATCTACAACAACTCAGAATACATATAAACCAAGACTATAGCAAACTAATAACTGAAAAGGGTGAGAAAGTAGTAAGAACTTACCCTTGACCAGTGCCTTTAAATTTTTGTTGTTTTGTAAATTTATTTTGAATATCATTCCCTTTAGAACTGCAACCATTACCATTGGTGTGGTTGAGATTTTCAACAGAATGCACCTGCAGAAGCCTCAAGTTAATTAACCGAGCAAGAGGAACTCGCTACAGAGATGAAACAACATGCAATCAAATAAGAGAAGTATCACCTGTGGTCTAGGCTCTGAGAAAACTGGAGGATGCATTTGGTGATTATGATGTGGAGTTAGAACAGGAGGATAGGGATGAACTAAAGGAGGGAGTGAGTGATCACCCATAGGATTCCCCAACAAGTTTGGAAGTAACTGGTTTATATGGTTTGGTAACCAAACTGCTGAAACTGTTGTTGTTGAGAGATGTTGAGGTTGTTAAAGAAGTGGGGATGTATAGGCATATTGGGCATCATCATTGAATGTAGATTCATCATCCCTCCTTGGTTAGATATCATTGGATCTTGATACCCATTGTGTTGGTGCTGATTCTGATAGCCATTGTTCTGCAGAGACAAAGAGAATACAGAGATGTTAGATACAATTGGTTTTGTGGATGGAGTGAAAGAGAGAGAGAGATAGACCTATTGATGTTGTTGTTAATGTCGCTGAGGGCGAGCTTGAGGCGGGAAGGAGTTCAACAGAGTCGTGGGAGGAGGAAGAAGAAGATGAAACCTAATTAATTGGACCGCGAAGCAGCTGACACGAACCGGTAATGTTCTTCAAGACGTGGCACTCTGACAAGGAGTCAAACTGATGATCTACGTGGCTATTGGTCTTACTCTACGATATGTCTTAACGATAATTGGGCTATTAGACTGAGTCAGAGTGTTGGATCACTTGGCCTATTTAATAAATCCAATGAAACCCAACTACATTCTTAAAACTATCATCTTTACCATTATTGTAAAATGTTTGCTCAGAGCTTCAGTAAACACTAGAATCTTTTGTCATTTTTTTGTTAAAAGATCTTTATCTAACTAAATGAACTAAGTTTCTTGTTAAAAGGACAGTTTATGGTTGTTCTCCATAAGCTGGCATACACAAGCCTCATGTGAGTTCTTGTTAACAATAAAAGGGGGGTTTTGTGTCCCAACACTTTTGTTCCTTACTTGTGAAACTTTGAGGTGGATATGGTTGGCCTTTTAACATATCCACAAGGAAATACAGAATGAATTGGTGAGATTTAACCACTCACTTTTGAGTAGTCGTTATTTAATTTATAAAATACAATAAACAATTGTAACCAAATAATGTTTTTATGAAAAGTGAAGTTGCCAGTGAAAAAAAAACAATGGCAGAAAAAAGGAAGCCAACTTATGTATGATAATACTACATATATAGATGTACAACATTATCTTCTCTTGGACCACAAATACTTTGGTAATATTATCATATATAGTTCTATTCTTTTTAGTAGTGGGACTGTAAAGAAACTAAAAATTAGAAGTACATACTTCTGGTTGGCTTAACACGGGACTGACTTCAGTTGAATAAATCACATGAAAAGTTAAAACCAAAAATTCAACTTACATAAATTTCACTCTTCATTTTCTCATTTGAAGTCATTTTCAAATTGAAAAAAAAAAAACAAAAAAAAAAACGCCGTTATGGGGATCTCAGCTAGAAGATCCGAATCAATGGTTATAGCAAATGTGTCTATGTTCCTAGCATTGGTTGTATCCGGTCCTATCGCAGCTGAGGCTGCACGTGCCTTTTTCGTGTTCGGCGACTCGCTTGTCGACAGTGGCAACAACAACTATCTGGTAACGACTGCACGTGCCGATTCCCCACCGTATGGAATTGATTTTCCAACTCGGAGACCAACCGGCCGGTTTTCCAACGGTCTTAACATTCCAGATCTTATCAGTTACGTTTCTTACTAATCTCATTAACAGATTTAGAGTAATAATACATGCAAACATATAATTGTAAGATGTAAAAATTATATGACATTGTCATCATCATTCATAATAATAAGTTGGTTAGTATTTGATTAGGTGAGGCAATCGGCAACGAAGAGTCGCCGTTACCGTATCTTAGTCCGGAGCTAAGGGGTCGTAGACTGCTCAACGGTGCCAATTTCGCCTCAGCCGGTATTGGAATCCTCAACGATACCGGATTTCAATTTGTAAGTTAACTAAACCGGATCTAACCATAAATTAAAATCTCCACGAGTCATCCAGTTTTAGGTCAGGATTCTTAAGAAAGAGTTCTTAGCTTAATATAAGAACCGTCTCTTAACTTTAACTAAGAAAAAGTTAAGAGACGGTTCTTAAATTATGTTAAGAACATGATTAAGGGAGGTTGCTTAGGGGATGCTTAGGAGGGGTACTTAGTGGGAAATTAGTTTAATAATAGGTGGGGTCCACCAAAAAATTAAGCAACCATGTTTATGGAGCTTGTTTAAGAGCTGGCGCTTGCACTGTTTGCGGGCTCCACTGACACGTGGCGGTCCATAATTGGTCCGTTTTTTTTTTCTAAATCACAAAAAAAAAAAAAAATTAAGCACCCCACAAGGGGTGCTAAGGTTAAAGATGCTCTAAGAATCTCACCCTAAGAACCCCGCAATAATCATGTTTTTATATAAGTAAGGAGTTTTGGTATGCAGATAAACATTATAAGAATGTACCAACAACTAGCCTACTTCCAACAATACCAACAACGTGTGAGCCGCTTGATTGGGATACCACGAACACAACGGCTCGTGAGGCAATCGCTTGTACTAATCACGGTCGGCGGCAACGACTTCGTGAACAACTATTTCTTGGTGCCATATTCCGCTAGGTCGCGCCAATATTCACTTCCTGACTACGTCCGGTTACTAATCTCCGAGTATAAGAAAATACTAATGGTAATAACAGCCTTAACAATCTTATTGGTTAGTGCACAAGGTTATTTGAGTTAATTTGAGTTATTTTTAGAGGTTACATTCGCTTGGAGTGGGTCGAGTTCTAGTGACTGGAGCTGGACCACTAGGATGTGCACCGGCAGAGCTAGCGAGATCAAGCTCGTCCAGTGGGAGATGCTCGGCTGAGTTACAACGAGCGGCGTCACTATACGATCCTCAGCTAACACAAATGATAAATGAACTTAATAGAAAGATTGGGAAAACTGTTTTTATTGCAGCAAACACTAACCAAATGCAAATAGATTTTCTAAGCACTCCACGAAGATTCGGTAATTAAATTGAGTTTTCACCTTCTAATTATCTACGTTTTCCGATAAGAAAGTGTTATAACATGTTTTGGTGGATTATAGGATTTATAACGTCGAAGGTTGCTTGTTGCGGACAAGGACCATACAATGGGATGGGTTTGTGTACGGTACTATCGAACTTGTGTCCAAACCGTGAGTTATACGTGTTTTGGGATGCGTTTCATCCGTCGGAGAAAGCAAACCGCATGATAGTCCGTCATATCTTGACTGGTACCACCAAGTATATGAACCCTATGAACCTTAGCTCTGCTCTTGCCCTATAAGCTCTGCGCATGATGAAGTGGGGAACTCGGTTTCGTTTTATTTGAATATACTATATTATTCAAATTCTCAAGATGTATGTTTCAACTACATGAGCATGAAATAACTCAAGTTAGTCTAAATGTAACTTGTTATTTGTTTGTAGTTAATTGAAAAAAAATTGTTTATGATTTTAATTATTTACTAGACGACTCCCAGCGCCACTATGCATGCATGTACATATGAAATTATCAAATCATTTTTAAAAAATCTTAATATCTTTACTTTGTTTTAGTCTTGACTTTAGTAACGCCATTGTACAAAGCACACTCGATAGAAGTTCAAGCACTCTGTAATGACTTTTCACGGATTAGAGAAGCAGCTGGTCTCTTCAGGCTCTTGAAAACATTGGAATGAATAAAAATGAGTCTATCTTCTTTTCCTTCTCAACTTCTTCGTCTCCATTTTATTTCATCTTCCCTTTATATTTTCTGAGTTCTTGTGTAGCTAAAAGAAATTACTTTTAGAATCCGTGACAGCTCTCGGTTTTATAGAGTTTTGTGTTCTTTGACAAAAGATTATCGGTTAGACTGTAATGTCTTAGACCATCTCCATTGGGGGGTTCTTAGAGAGGGGTTCTTAGCGGAAGTTAAGAACTGGTTCTTAGAGAGGGTTCTTAGCGGAAGTTAAGAACTGGTTCTTAGGTGACTGGATGTGGATGGAATGCACTTAAGCTACCAATACATAGGCTGCTTGCAGACTCTACCTCAGAAAGGAACCATTGGCTCATGTTTTGAGTGTACTCTTCTAATACCATATGAATCCAAATATTCTGATTAAGGCTGCTTTGTGACAATATCCATGACTATTGTTAAATTTGTTTCTTTACATTTTTAATGTAAGATGTTTTGGCTTTTTACACAACATTAGGGAAAAATACTAGCAAATTATAGACACATCTTGTATAATACGTTACACCATTGCTACTCGAATCAAGAGATTGTAATGAAAGATGATGTCGTGGCGAAAAGGGTCTCCCACCCTTCAATCCGAACCACTGTCTTGGCTGTGACGGATGATGTCGTGTTGAATGTTAGCTCTGTTCTAACTGTAATGAAAGAGCTCGCAAAGGAAGGGATTCACCGTTGCGATCCTATGATTATTACTCTCAAGCATCCACAATAAGTACAAAATCTCAGACCTTTCATTACTTTCTCCTTGTTTTATTTAACTCAGGCTCTACAATATTGGTTTGAGTGCTTAGTTTCTCATCATGTTTTGCACTATTTTGTAGACCAGGTTCCTTTGGAGTCTTCTTCAGTGGACACGGTTCTAGCCATTTCCAGGGGATCTGATTTTCCCAGTGATAAAATCAATGGCGAGTTCTCAAGAGTTCTGAAGCCTGGTGGTCCGGAAGGTGAAACTATTCTTCAACCCATCTCTGTCATCTCAACCAAGTATATTAGCTGCATCAACGAAGCGTTTATAAACATAAACACAAGTACTTTATGTTATCTCAAAACGCAGCGTTTTAAAGACCTGAAGCCCTAGGTTTTATACTTTACACTATAAAAAAAAAAAAGTTTATCGTCACTTCGCCGAGTCTTTGCGTATTAGGTTTCATTTAGCGGCGGGCAAGAGCACACAAGTCCTAACCATGGCGACCAAACAAGCTAAAGAATCCGTACAATGCTTCGGAAGGAAGAAGACAGCAGTTGCCGTAACCCACTGCAAACGTGGATGTGGTCTGATCAAACTCAACGGCTGCCCAATCGAGCTTTTCCAGCCAGAGATTCTCAGATTCAAGATCTTCGAACCGGTTCTTCTCCTCGGGAAGCACCGTTACGCAGGTGTGGACATGAGGATCCGAGTCAAGGGTGGTGGTCACACTTCTCAGGTCTACGCCATACGTCAGAGTATCGCCAAGGCGCTCGTTGCTTTCTACCAGAAGTATGTTGATGAGCAGACGAAGAAGGAGGTTAAGGATATTCTTATTCGTTATGATAGGACTCTTCTTGTGGCGGATCCGAGGAGGTGTGAGCCTAAGAAGTTTGGTGGTCGTGGTGCTCGTTCTCGTTTCCAGAAGAGTTACCGTTAAATTTGATTTTGATTTTGATTTTGATTTTGAGTAATGACTATGGACTTGTGCTGTGAGACTTAAAAGAGTTTCGTTTTCAGTTTAATGCTTTGTTTGGGTAATGAATATCCTCTTAGAACCGTATGCTTTGCTGTTTTAATGTTTATTGCTATGTTATTACATTGATTGTCCTGAGATGTGTCTTGAAAGAGATTCAAGATCTCACAAACGACACTAACCTCGAGTCATTGCTTCTCTCGTTTTGTACGAGCCTGTTGGAAATTGCTTCCTCTATTGGAAACACAACTAGTCTTAAAGACATTGGATCTCAGTTGCACAAGTCTCGTGAAGTTCCCATACTCTATTTTTAATGCCACTAGTCTCGAGAAACTGGTTCTTAACGGTTGAAAACTTTTCCTGAGATCACCACAAATATCCAAGAACTCAACTTGAGTAGTATAGCGGTCGAAGAAATGCCTTCATCGATCAGGTTGTGGTCTTGTCTCTATAAACTAGAGATGCAGAAGCCTGAAGGTGCTTCCCCCTGTTTCTGAGCTTGACTTAAAAGTAATACATTAATATGAAGAAGTTCCTCTGTGGATCGAGAATCTCTCTCTGCTTAGACACTTATAGCTATGTTCAGATGCTGGAAGCTGGACAACGTCTCATTATCAAGAATATCCAAGATGGTTGGTGTTTCTTGTATGCATTTTACTCGTGGTGATGAGGATCCCTCTAGGTATGTGGAACTAAACATCAGGTGGTTTACTGACTTCCTAAACCAGTGGACTTTACAGACAGATTTGTCTGCCAGACTATTTCAAGAGTATTCCAGATTGCATCAAACAACTTCCTCAACTAAAACAGCTTTCACTCTGACTGTCAGAAGTCTTGTATCGTTACCTCAGCTTCCAGATTCCCTGTCTCACTTGAGACAATAGATGGCGCCTTCCACAATCGATAGAGCCGTCTGAGATTTTTAAAACTGCATCAACGTGAATCATGAGGCTGAGAGAGCTCATCCAGACATCTGTTTGCAAACATGCGCTCTTAACCCCCTGAAGAAGTTTCTGGACACTTCATGTACAAGCCGGAAAACCGAACTGATATAAACAATAATATTAAAGCGATGTTAAGGAAAGAAACGAATCAAAATACGAATTAAAACCGAGAAGGAATACGCATTTGAAATAAAGATGGAGGCGAGATATGATCTCTTTCCTTAACTCTAAATATTCGCTTCGTAGTGAGACGAAACTGTGCGAATACCGAGTCCCAGGATACAACCATGGTTAGCGATTCACGCTTCACTCGTGAATGCTCTATCGAACTATTACTACGAAACTTCTCGACTAAAGACTTACGCTAAGGGGTTTGCTGGTTTTACTTTGAGAAGTGTGAAAAAACGTGAGAAATGAAAGAGGAGGAGACGAGCTATTTAAAGAGAGGAATGAGATTTGATTTTCGCAACTGTTACGAAAATATCCCGAAAATCTTGGGAGTAATGCGTTGAGAAACTTACTCCGCAAGATCTCTCTTATGTTGACTCGGTTATGATCCATTTCGAACAAACAAACTTCATGTCGTTTTTAGACAAAAGTCATGCTGTTTTTTTGGAAATAAAATGGCAAAACGTTGGGCTTAACTTGGTCCAAAAAGAATCTTATTGGGCCGGAGGCCCTCCACCAAGACCGAAGACCCAAGACCCAAGACCCAAGACCCAAGACCCAAGACCCAAGACTCAAGCCCAAGCCCACGCCCACGCCNGACTTATCGAGAGTGTTTGCGAAAAATTCACTGTGTTTGAGTTGGTGGCAGTTTTAAGCCTTGAACCACTCATAGTTAATATCTGTCGGGTTTACTTTACCAGAAGGTGAACATGATGTCTTGAACCAACCAGTGTTTTATGTAGACCGAGACAACAGGCATAACGCAGCTTCATTTTCTCGTAGAACTTAGTTTTCTATTGTGTTCGTTGTGGCCCTGAACTATTCCTGGTTTTCATGAGTGAACTTAGAGAATATAGCCTTACATTCATTCTCCTAGAAACGGCCCCATTTCACACTCATTAGGTGATTAACCATGAAAAGTATTGAGTAATACTCCGCTTTAGAAGCTATGGAATCATTAAAAGCTTATGCTTATCCTTGACACATTCGTTAGCACTTTTATCATCTTTAGGAGCTGGGAAGAGACTACTTTGTCTCAAAGTGCTTGTCGTAGATTTTGTTTGATTTTGTTTTCCCTTTGAACCTACGTCTTGGGATCTCCAGTCATGATAGGTAGGATTGCAATCAAGCATCCTCATTTGTTATAGGCTTTAAACCCATTCCTTTTGATGATTTAGCAACTATATCTCGTGGCAAACCTTTAGTGAAAGGATCCGCTAGGTTGTCGACCGATTTGATGTAGTCAATTGTGATTACACCATTTGAGATAAGTTGTCTAATGGTTTTATGTCGTCTTCTGATGTGACGAGATTTACCATTGTAGAGATTATTCTGAGCCCGAGCTATAGATGATTGACTATCACAATGTATGCGTATAGCTGGTACAGGTTTCTCCCACATAGGAATATCTTCCAAAAAATTTCTAAGCCATTCAGCTTCTTCTGCTGCTTTGTCTAAGGCTATGAACTCAGATTCCATGGTGGATCTGGCTAATACTGTTTGCTTGGTAGATTTCCATGAAATTGCTGCTCCTCCTAGTGTAAAGACATATCCACTTGTGGATTTTGAGTTTTTAGAATCTGATATCCAGTTAGCATCACTGTATCCTTCTAAAACCGCTGGTTCTTTACCATAGTGAAGCCCAAAATCTTTGGTATGACGCAAGTAATTGAGTACTCTCGTTATAGCTTTCCAGTGTTTGTGACCTGGATTACTTGTATATCGACTAAGTACGTTTACTGCGCGCGCTAGATCTGGTCTAGTACAATTGGTTAAGTACATAAGACTTCCGATCACTCGTGCATACTCGTTTTGTGAAACCGCTTCACCTGAATTCTTTGTTAAGTGAAGTAAGGGATCTAACGGAGTTTTTACAGTACCATTAGAGTAATTTTTAAACCTCTCTAATATTGTTTGAGCATAATGAGATTGAGTTAAGATAATTCCGTTTGAATTTCTGGTGACTTTGACCCCAAGAATAACATCTACTAATCCCAAATCTTTCATCTCAAATTTTTCTTTGAGCATGTTCTTTGTTTGATTGATAATATCTTTATTACTTCCAATAATAAGCATATCATCTACATATAAGCATAACAATACATACCCATTTTTGGTAGTTTTGTAGTATATGCATTTATCACATTCATTAATTTTGAAACCATTTGACAACATTGCATTGTCAAATTTTTTATGCCATTGTTTAGGAGCTTGTTTAAGCCCATAGAGTGACTTTACAAGTCGACAAACTTTGTCTTCTTGTCCAGAAATGACAAAGCCCTTAGGTTGTTTCATGTAAATTTCCTCTTCTAAATCACCATTTAAAAAAGCGGTTTTTACATCCATTTGATGGATTTCTAGGTCTCTTAAGGCTGCGATTGCTATCATCAACCTTATTGATGTTATTCTCGTTACTGGAGAATATGTATCAAAATAGTCAAAACCTTCCTTTTGTCGGAATCCTTGAACTACAAGCCTAGCT